>APFE030487237.1:0-10972 GCA_000404065.3 Pinus taeda | reverse complement strand
TTCTGTGCTTGTTGTGGACAAGATGTTCCCAAGGTCTGATGATGGGCTTGGGAAGTGCAGATTGAGTTTCTGCATCTGCATGTACAACTGCTGCTTTATTTGAATGAACAAGAGCATTATTGACTTGCTGTTTATGGGAGTCTGTTTCAGTCTTCTGAACAGAAACAGGTTCAGAATGATGACTCCATTGCTGTAGTTCTTCTTGCTGTAGCTGAGTTTCAAGCTGCAAAAAATCAATTTTCTCTTGTGCATTTTGTAGGTAGACTTGAATGTCTATGAGAGAAACTTTGCTGACTTTTAATGTATCATGATTAGTATAATGCATCAAAGTTTTCAAGAATTCTAATACTTCAGTAATTTTAACCATATTCTCCATTGTCAAAATTACACCTTTTAAAAACTGGTCATAACTATGAACAAATGAATAAGCAGCACCCACTCACAATACTTATGTCAAGAATCTTTTCTTTATCGCGGGAAATTTAGACCAAGAGAAAAGTCAAATATTAAAATCTTGTGAAAATCCCTTAGTTGCAGCAACCGGGTTATCGCGAACGAAGACAGAGATTCCAAAGAAGGACGACGCACATCCAAAGAGAGCCTCTCTCAATGTCGGATCGCGAAGTCGCACTGTTCTGCCTGTTCAGCAATCTAGGAGACGTGTTCCTCTTTCCAATTTGACAAATCAGGCCTCCGCCCAATCTAAGCATGGTATTCCCTACAGCCAAGGATTTGTTAACCAACCAAAATCTTCAAAGACCAGGGCTAGAGTGGCACCCAATGGTACAAGAGACTTGGAAATTGAAAAGGGCACTACAAAATCGTCTATTCCAGACAACAATACTTTATCTCTAGCAGAAAAGATTTCAACTACAACTTCAGTTAGTACAACTTCAATTACTACAGAAGCTCTAGTCACAGACAGTAGTACTTCAGATATTTCTTCCTTGGAGAAGAAAACCTTGCAGAACTTGTACATCTCAAAGCATCATTTGAAGCCATTGTAAGTCCACCTCTTTGAAGAAAGGATTCCAGTCGTAGCAGGGGTGCAAGGATCTAAGATTGTTGAAATTAACGCAGATAACAGAGATCCTCATATGTGCGTATTCTATGCCTCTGATATCTATGACCATTTTCACAAAATTGAGAAGAAGAGAATGCCATCAACGGACTACATGGATGTAGTTCAACAAGAAATAAGTACTAGCATGCGGGGAATCTTGATAGACTGACTTGTTCAGGTTGCAGAGGAATACAAACTTGTTCCAAAGACCCTATTTTTTACTGTGTCCTATATAGACATATATCTTTCTCATAATGTTACAATCAGACAAAGATGCTGGGCTCAAATGAACGACGCCTTATAATTTCTCGAATGAAAGACACCTTATAATCTCTCGAATGTAATTTCGGTCTAATTCCAGGTTCTCATTTTCGAGATGGCTTCGAAGAGTTTCACTGTCTATCTGATCAAACAATTCATTGGCCGCATCTTCGTGGAGGTCTAGTGCATCTAAATTATACAATAGCTTGATCAATGTCTACGATCACACCTCAATAGTGATGATAACATTCACGAGTTGAGTTTCAGACCCGACTCGTCTATTTGCAGTGAAATCCGTCGAATCCTTTCTCTGCCTGGGCTAATCATAAACAAATACAATGGCGTTACTTACAAGCAAAATCTGCCTTGGAATTACACATTTGGTGGACTGTAAACAAGAGTGGGAACGCATTGCCTTAATCTGATACCAGTTCCCTTTTCTTTGAATCTTCGGTCGTTTCCAGTATCATAACTAAAATTACTGCAAATTGATTGCAAATACTTTCCAAATTCTATAAATCAAATCTAAATTATAAATAACATAAAGTATGCTGGATGTGACCGGTCTAAAAAGCATCTGAGAAGGTGTTAGATAACTAGAACCTTCAAGATCATTTTTTTTTCTTGGTTAACAGAACTGATAATGTTCAATCAAATGCTAACTCTCTGGCATAGATGTGAATGAGTAACAGCTCTCTTGCTTTATCAATACAGTAAGAGAAACATGAAGTTAATAACTCGAACAAGCTCGTAGCATCTTTCGGATTACTCCGTTTTTGACTGAAAAGAAAGCGAATGAATCAAGGGCCAAGGCCTGCCTTCTAAGGTTTCACAGAGGAATGAAATGAAAATGATAAATTATGGTACTTGTGCTGCATATTGGGACTTTGAAAATCCTGGCTATGTGTGATACACAAAATCTACATCAAAATCCAAACGGACTAGCATCATATGAACTCCCTTGGGCAATTGGAATTTAAGATAGAAAGTGCATTTGGTTCAAAATGTGGTCGAAACTCTCCATTGATTTCTCTGAAGGGTGCATGTGTATGCCCTCATACGTTGTCACAACAATCTCTGGATCCCTTGAAAGTCACTGGACCTGAAATAACCTCAGATTCCTCGCTAGCCGGCCCACACCCCGCGAAGATTGTGAGAATAGCAGCGAATCGGAGGAAACTTGAAGGCAAAAATAGCGTGGTCTGTCTGAATCGAAATCGGTTTTATGGACGGTAAGATCAGATTGATTGTAATGGCGTTTTGTATGCAGAGAATAATAATGAATAGCAGGTGGAGCGTTATGTGTACAAGAGGCGTTCTGACAGGATATTCATCATCAGGCTGCGATTTCCAGATGGAGCGTTATGTGTACAGAGGGAGAAGATAGTGTGCAGAGGGAGCAGCGTTTTGACACAGCAGCGCTGGAAGGGAATATGGCAGATTATTTTAGGACAGAGGCAGTGCAGGTAATGAAGGCTAGGTCAGCGCTATTCAAGGCAACTTAGACTAGTTGCTCAGGGAAAACAGGCCACACATCATGGCTCTGATACCATGTTAAATAGACATGGACAACGAGAACAAATAGGAAAGATAAAGCATGCATTGCAATTTTATTAACAATTTGATATACATTTATAGTACATTTGGTGACTGTTGGGATTCACATCCCAAGGTCTCTTGGACTACTTAGTCTGTTTAGCTTCCACACTAACCCATTTAGGATTAGGTGTCCAACAACCACCAACACTGGAACGCTTAATGCAGTTCTCGGAACTCTTCCAAATCTGGGAAGAAGTTGAAATCTTCTGCTAAAGGAAGTGTCCTTAATGATTTGGAGAGGGAGACCTTCCACCTGGAAAAGGGAGGTCTACAACCTGCGGTGGTTTAAGGATCACCACCAACTCTGGAATGCTTAATGCAATTCTTGGAACTCTTCTCGAACTGGCAAGAAGCTGAAGCCTTCTTCCAGAGGAAGTGCCCCCAATTTTTTGAAGAGGGTGAAGCTAAACCTAAAGAGGGAGGTCTCAACCCCGCATAGATGGTTTAAGGCTGACCACCAACCAAAGGCATGCTCAAGGGCATCTCTGTATCTGGCAACAACTTTGAATCTAGTATGGTAGGTTGTGACTCAGGCTCACTTGATGTGGCTTTAAAACTTGTAAATGAACATCATTGCCCCCCACCCGTCATATACAAGGTGAGATGATGGAGAAAACTTAATTGCAAGACTGTTCAATACTCTAGAAGAAATTCTGACATATGACTTAAATATCTTCTTGGTTATTGAAGACATTTCCAAGAAGCGATCCATCCAAGATGAATCTTTGTTCTTGCCGGAGGCTTGTTTTTGAAGCATATGTTTGAAGAATGAGTGGTTTTACGATAATGATCATATGGATGAAGATCAAAACATTAATCTTGCATATGGTCAACTAGGTCACAATGTTGGTGTTTAACAACTTTTGGCCGTGAATGTGGAGGACCAGAATCTGGAATAGTTGAAGGTGAATTGTCATGAAGAAACCCAACACTATGTAACTTGATGGGCTTTGATTAATCTAGAATATGAAAGGACACATCCTTGTCATATATAAGGCTAGTTATGTTCTTGTTATGGACAAGCTCTTCTCAAGGTTTGATGATGGGCTTGGGAAGTGTATGCTGAATTTCTGCTTCTTTCTACAAATCTGCTCCTTCATTGGGCACAAAATCTGAATCAATTTCAACATTATTGACTTGCTACTGATGGGAATTTGTCTCAATTTTCTTAACAGGTTCAAAATTATGTCTTTTATGTTGTAACTCATCCTGCTGAAGTTGAGACTCAACTGCAAAAATTCAATCTTTTCTTTTGCATGTTGTAGACATGTTTGCATGTCAGCCAGAGTGTCTTTTATTATTTGCATTGTTTTATGAACAACAGACACCATTAGTGTGCTTAATAGCTCTAAAAAATCATTGTGTCTGGTCATTGTCAAACTCAACAAATGATAAGGGAAAAATACCCACTTCTACTCTCAATACATTAAAAATAAGAGAAGACTCCAAGTACCAAAAAGGCTATGAAAGGTCTTAATAAGTGCTAGTAAAAGGCCTCAGTCTCAAATAAAAAATAACACTGACAAATATCTTTTAGCTATGTAGCACAAAGCTGAGAGGGATAAAATAACACCTACAATATATCACCAACTTAAAATTTTGTTGTTAAATTGAACTTCCAGCAGGGGAATTAAATTATCATATGAGATACCATCACACGCCCTTTGTATTTCTTGTGTACCATTTCTTTGCTTACAAATCTCTCACTTTCCGCTGTGGTGTGCTGCCATTGCCTCTGCAGGTTCTAGATCAGATAGTTCATCTGAGACCCGGAGTTCGTTGATCCACTAGAAATCAACAAAAGAGGTGTGAACCAAGATCAAATGCCATGAAGATCACAACTCTTCTTGTGATGAAATATAACCCTAATCCTGCTTTCAGATCGAAAGCCCATGTTGTTGACCAAGCCTCAGATTTAAGCCAATTTGATTATATTTTCAATGGTCTAGTGCCAAGGAATTCATTGTGTTCATTGCTCGCACTATAACCAAATCATACATAATTAAATAATTCAAGCATACACCATACACGACCTTCAATGTGAGTCCAAAAAAGCTTTAACATGGAGCTAAATTATGCACAAGCTCGCACTCAAATCAACACACAACCATAAGTCAAGAATATTCAATGCATACCAATGTATGATTCAAGGGCAGGAATGAAAGCGCAGTTCATGGTATTTCATAAGGTTTAACGCACCAACTACAACAATAATGAACAACATAGATCAATGCACTATTCAACGCATTGAAGCATTGGTTCAACGCAGAGTTTCGGCCAACATTCAGTTTCACGGTTCCCATATCACAGCTCTCATAACAACGTTGAGTTTGAATGCCTCAAATGTACCATATGCACAACAAATCTATGTATTAAAACCAAGAAAATGAACATGATGTTTTGTTCGCAAAGATTCACCACAACGTTTTAATAAAATGGGCATCCAATACAGTGAAGAGACACATTATATCATTTATGCAACATAGTTCTCCATAGATTCAAGGTCATGAAGAGCCTCAGGTATTATTTTAGGCTACAATAATCCCGATTTAATTATTTCCATTGGTAGAAAAATCGAGCAAAAACCTAGAAAAGATAGTGGAAAAAATGCCTTATAGAGATTTTAAATTTTGGGGAAAGCCAAAACCCAAAACTTCTTCTAGTGCTAAGTTCTTTACACGGATTCGTTCTACCCTTTTCTTAACTCCTTTTTTTCAGGGGAACTATGTCTGCATGGATTTGGATTTACTAATTCACGTGCAAGTGAAAACTCAATGTAGGGTTTTAAGAAGCAACTCCCAAATCAAGTCTAGTTTTCTACTCCAGCGACTATGGCTATAGAAATCAACAAGAGTGGTCTAACACGTGGCTACCTAGCATCTCCAAAAAAAAATATTCCCCTTCCCAAACGTGCTCGAGCCTCCCTCTAATGTGGTAAGACTCACTGAGCACGACAAAGTAAGGCATGACCATTAGGGTTACATTTGCTCCATGTTCACTACAAAAAATAATTTCTCAAGGAAAAATGTTGAAGGAATCTCTTAGTAGAGGTAGGCATAGAGATAAGTAGAGCGTCCAGAGGACAGAGCACACACAAAAGCAATGACATTCAATGCACAGTACAAGGAGTGTTATATGAAGTGTTAACTCGACAGACTATTTTTTTGCTATTTCGAGATTATAGACAATGCAGAGATCAGGCAAGGAAGTAGATGACAAAGGGACAGTTCTACACAAAGGTAGAGAAATTCCCCAAATCACTGCAACACAAAACTAGTGATTCAAATTTAAGCAAGGCACGAAGGGACCTGCTTTGATACCATGTTAAACATAACCACAATGAAGACAAGAGTGTGAAGGATAAGCCTTGAATGCAATATTATTCACAATGATACATATTTCTAATACATTGGAGTGACCCTTGGTTTCACATTCCAAGTAGTCTCTTGGACTCCCTTTGATTGTTCAGCTTACACACCAACTCTTAGAAGATTAGGTGTCCAGCAATTAGACAAAAATTGATGCTTAATGATTTATACTTGAATCGTTTATCATGAAGAAGAGTTCGGAGAGAAAATTTGCATATTATAAAATTACTTTTATGGTGACCAATCATATATTTTCCATTGTGTCCCTTACAGAGAAGAATGTTTTAGGCAATGAGCAATGCTTCTTTGGATAAATTATCTTCCTGCAAGTTGAGTTCTTGAAACACGTGACTCAAGGAAATATGCTGAAATAAAAAATAAAAAATAAATGTATTTTAATTTCCTTGCCATGTGAATCAAATCAAGGTTTCTAATTTGTATTTTTCCTGCATCCACTAAATAACCAATTTTGAGTCGTCAAATATTTGGGCTTGCTATACAATTTTATCCATGGTGCATCTAAGCAAGGCAAGAAGTGCACTAAACTCACTCAAGTTTTTAGTCCTAACTCCCAAGTTAACCATGCTTAATATTTGGGCTTGCTATACAACTTTATCCATGGTGCATCTAAGCAAGGAAAGAAGTGCACTAAATTCACCCAAGTTTTATGTCCTAACTCCCAAGTTAACCATGCCTATCATATAATGTTGACAAAAGAATAGTAAACTTAACCCTGAACCACATGTGAGAGGGTTACCCTGACAAGTTCCATAAAATAAAAAAAAACATGTTATTGCTTATTTATTGGCACCGTAGGAATATGTTTAAGAGGCTTAACTTTTAGTCTAGACTTGTATAATTCAAAGAGTGCTAAAACATAGGAGGCTACCTCCCAAGGAGGAGATCCATTTCCCTTAAAAAACCTAGAATTGCATGCCAAATAGATGACCCAAGTTATTATTATGGGAAATGGTGTTAAGACCTTAAAACTACTCAAATTAGAAAAACTTTGAAACATTCCTCAATAGATTTCCCTTCTTAAAGGTGAAATAAATTCAATTGAGCCTTAATATATCCCCAACCCAACTTGGTGAGGGAACATGATAAGAAGATGTGGAGGTTGGACTCTATAAGAACACAATAGAGATAACAAAAACCTAGACCCTCCACTTTTCTTTTTTGAATCCTATCCCATGTTAAAACTTGGTTCCCAAATACCCTTTCAAGGGGTCCTCATTTTCGACAATTCCTTACGTCACTAAGATGTTTCCTCTACTTATCTCCTGTAAATATTGATAACCAGATTTTGCTATGTAATGACCATTTTCATTATTGAAAACCCAATTCGTCTCATTGATTCCATCGTCGAACCATAAGCCTTACAAAGCTTAGATGTCAATAATTTCCAATGATGATATCATTTCACATCTAAACCAACCCCTTGTGCTCTGAGCCAACCTTGAAGCTAAATTATGTTGGAATTTTGATTACCTATTTTGATCCATGCACATCTACCCTTCTCCAAAAGTTGGAGTACAAGATTTTTAGGAAACAAAATGCTATATCCACATCCCACAATCAAATCTACTCCAGTTCTAACTTAAGTCCCTAATGCAACTTTCCATGCAAGAAAATTCCGCAAAAGGAAAGGCCCTGGAAAGATCTATCCGTTGATTGGAGGAATTTAAAAATTATTTATTTCAACATTAATACAATGAAGAACTAAACTAGGAGCAAAGAAATTTTCCACCAATATTGTATTCCAAAGGCTATCTCTGGTTATAAGTACCCAAAGTGACTTAATAACAATAGCTTTCCAAAATAAAACAACATTTTTGATTGCCCACCCACCATGACTCTTGGGAGTGACCACTTGTTCCTATTTGGCCAGATGGGAACCTATATATTTTTCATGAAGTTTCCATAAATATTTAGAACAAATCTTGTAGATCTTAAGGATAGAGTCCAACAAGATCCAATAACCAATCAACCTCCTTTATATAACAAGAAGTTACACTAGAGATTAATGTGCTTTTTCTCTCTAGATAAAAGCCATTTCCAATTATAAATACCATAATTTTTGGGTTTTAAGTGAAGAAAGATATTTGAACCCCTCATTTAGATCACAAGCTACGAAATTAAAGTTTGTATTGACTTGCTCATGCATATCCACCTCCACGAGACGAAAATAAATAGTAGATTTTTGAAGACTAATATCCATCCTCATATCTCTACAAATTTTCCTTGTTGCCTAAACAAAATATTAAAAAATAATTTATGAATAAAATATGTGATGTGGATTCCCCTTCAAATTTAACACCATGAATACAATTTATGAGTATGCCAACTGGGATAGCTCTACTTAAGCCATCCATAACTATGAAAAAAAGATAAAGAGACAAAATACAACAGTGACAAAGGTCATGTTAAGGATTGAAGAAATATTACCTTGCACCATGAATAAAAGTTGCAAAGGATGATGACATAACACACCCCATGATTCCATTAACTAGTGGAAGTTCAAAGCTCACATAAAGAAGAAGAAGTTTGAGATAAATCCATGAGCTCGATCACAAGCTTTGCAAGCTAAATATTGATGACTATTGCGGAAATTTTCTATGTTCTGATTATATGGATACCCTCTTAAGAAGAGTTGATTCCTTTAAGGATTAGTTTTCCCTTCACAAAACAAAATTGTTTCATAGAAATCTCTTGAGATAATAAAGGATTTATTCTAGAATGAATCACCTTAGCAACTATTTTGTACAAACTATCATAGACAGATATAGGTCGAAATTCACTAAAGTCATTGGGATAGTCAATCTTCAAGATAAGGGCAATAAATGTTGAATTAAATCTCCCATGCATATGCCTCAATTGTTTAACTCATTACACCACCTAAAGTAGGTTCTACACCAGTATGTCGAAAAAATCATCAAAAAAGCTTAGTAGTTCAGTCATCTGGCACTAGTCTTTTATCTTTTTGAAAGGAATGTATGACATCAAGGAGTTCATCGGTCATCATGAGTTGAAAGAGTTATACATTTTATTCATCCTTGACCATCATTAAGAAATATTTGAGCACATCAAGCATTTCCCCAATATTTTCATACTTTGGTGCCTTAAAAATTTTAGTAAAGTGATGAACCCCAAGAAGGCAAGGTCTTCAAATCCTAAGACACTAACCCCTACGTAATCCACTAATCCTTAGATTGTATTGTTTTCCTCGCGATGATTAGCAAAATTTTGAAAATAATGTATTTTGGTGTAGGTTTTAGCCCTATACAGAAATTACTTGCATACGAATTCTAACAATAGAAAATAAACAATACGAGAGCATAACACATAAAACACATATACACAGAGATTTCCCCTGGATCCCAAAATCAGGACTACCAGCTTGATTTTTCATCATATTCCTTTCAATGTTAAAATACATATTTATACATGCCGAAGCATCCAATACCATGGACCGAAAACCATCGCGTCCAAAACCATGTGCAAAAACCATGCACAAAACCACAGGTAGGTCTACCCAACCTAATATAGGGTCAAAAAAAAATTTCCTGAGGCGCTCCCCAGACCCCATAGAGGGGGGCTACCAACCCCCCTCATACCCCCCGAACAGGGGGGGTTGTCTCCCCCCCTGTGACCCTCCCCACTGCACAATCAGCGCAACAAAGGGGGGGCTCCGACCCCCCTCTAACCCTCCGATTAACTACGTTGGCTAGTCATGGAAAGAATATAACACAACCCAACATTCTCCCACTTATTGTTTTCTTTCCACATGGGGCCACAAGAGAGCTTAATCATTTATCCAACCCTGCAACGCCCATTGTTTCTCTACACCAAGAGAACATCTCAGAGGTCACAGATTTTGTTAATGCATCTGCAGTATTGTTCAAAGTGTCCACCTTTACCAGCAACACCTTTTTGTCTTCTAACATATCCCTCACAAAGTGATATTGAACATCGATGTGCTTTGTCTATGAATGATAAGTAGGGTTCTTTGCCAAGAAAATTTCACTTTGGCTGTCACAATCTATCCTTATAGCTCCTTGTATTAACCCCATACTTGAACACAATCTCTGTAACCAAACTGCTTCCTTGCTTGCATGAGTGGCTGTTATGTATTTGCCTTTGTAGTTGATAGTGCCACTACAGATTGTTTCTTACTCATCCAACTGACTGCACCTCTAAATAGGTTAAAAATATACCCACTTGTAGATCTTCTCTGATCCAAATCTCCAGCCCCATATACATCAACAAATCCACGAATATCCAACACTCTGTCTAATCCTGGTCTTCCTTGGTAGCACAAACCATAATCACTAGTGCCATGCAAATACCTGAAAACCCGCTTCACTGTTGTCGAGTGCTCCTTCCCTGGTTTTGACATAAACCTGCTCAATACTCCCACTGCATGTGCAATGTCTGGTCTAGTATAGACCATTGCATACATCAGAGTACCTGTTGCACTTGCATATGGAACATAGGACATGTCCTCTTCCTCTTCTTATGTCTTGGGACACTATTCGGCAGATAACTTTACACCTACAGGAATAGGAACCTTCACCGGTTTAGTATCCTGCATATTAAACCTCTACAATATTGTCTCGACATACTTCCTCTGGTTTAACCAGAGCTTCCTCTTTTCTCAATCTCTTTTAATTTCCATGCC
>APFE030487236.1:0-83307 GCA_000404065.3 Pinus taeda | reverse complement strand
GTAATACAACGAGTTCAGAATCTAACCTCACTATCAAACTCCCAATCCCAAATGAAATAGATTCAGATAATAACTCAATCACTGCACTATACTCTGCAATGTTGTTTGTTGTTTGACCAAGGCTTACCCCATGCATAAATACCAACTCGTCAGAGGGCGAATAGATAACCCAAGCTGCGGAAGAAATATTCCGTGTACTATGACAAGCACCATCAGTGAAACCAATGTATGTTTGGAGAGGCGTCGACATCTGCGACATCAAACGTAAAACCAAGATAAGCTTGAATAATGATGAAAAACTCACTCTCTAAGCTAAGCACACTTTTAATCTAAAACACACTAGCTAGAAGGAAAAACTAAGCTAACTAAAAAATCTCCACACTCGTTTTAAGCATAATACCTCTTCAGGTAAAGACCATTTCTGGGTTTACCTAAAGAGACCCCGTTAAAGTCTACCAATTCATAGGCCCCTTTTGCTAGCTTTCGCTTGACAACATAGGGACCATGCCACATAGGCATGAGTTTTCCAGTGCCTAATTTATCATTTGCTTGATCATACAATAAGACTAGATCTCCTTCCGAAAAAATTCGAGGGGTCACATTTCGATCATACTGAGCTTTAATACGTTTTGCATGAGATTCGATCGCTAATGCATCATCACGACGATTCTCATCTAGCTGAGCCAAGTATAACAAACGTCTTTCCTCTTCGGAAGTGGCTGGAAGTAACTCGATGGCCATTCGTAATGACAGGATTTCACACTCAATAGGTAACACAACTTCCAAACCATAAACTAGTAGGAAAGGAGTGAACCCTGTTGATGTTTTAACTGAGGTTCGATACGCCCACAGTGCTGAAAATAACATGTTGTGCCAATTTGACCGATGAATCCCAATGATTCGTGGGATCATGATGACGAGAACTTTGTTGATGGCTTCAACCAGGCCATTAGCTTGTGGATAATAAGGAGTTGAACTGTCACGACGCAAGCCAAGCTGGTCTATAAGTTCAGTCATCATAAGGTTTCGAAAATGACGCCCATGATCAGTGATAATCGCTTGTGGAACACAAAACCTAGTAATGATATGATTGAATATGAAAATCGCAGCTGTTTTTGCCGTCTGCCTCAAATGTAGGCAGTGCCTCGGCTCACTTGGTAAAATAATCTACCGCAAGGATAATATATGCATGCCCCCTAGCCGAGTGAGGGTTACATGTAATAAAATCGATACCCCATTTGGCAAAAGGACCAACGGCAATGATAGGGTGAAGAGGAGCAGGTGGAGCGCGCATCTTTCGATCAAAAGTTTGGCAGTTGTGGCATTTTCGGATCGCAATAATACATCTTTAAACATAGACGGCCAGAAGTAGCCAGCGTGCAATATCTTTTGGGCAGTGGCATACCCAGACATATGACCGCCACATGCTCTAGAGTGACAGTCATTGAGGACCCTTTCGGCTTCTTCATGAGTCAAACAACGTCGAAAAACAGAGTTCGTCCCACGACGATAAAGAGTATCTTCAATAATTTTGAATTGTTGGGACTGGAATCGTATTTTTCGACGGTCCGATTGTGAAGTATCTGGCTGAAAGATTTGGGTTTGGAGATAAATGATGATATCCCCGTACCATGGATCTAAAGTGTTGATTAGAAACAAGGATTCGTCTGCAATGGGCTCTTCCGCCACAGTTTCCGTGTCAGCATGCGGGAAGTCACACATTAATTCCGCAAAAACTAAAGATTTCTTTGACTTAGACTTTTCAAATTCCAAGTTGAACTCCTGCAAGATAACAATCCATTTGGAGTACTTGCCCCACAACAATTTCTTGGTCAAAATATAGATCATAGGGTTGTAATCGGAAATAACTGTAGTTTTACGTAGTAAAATGTAATGACGAAAACGTTGGACAGCTTGAACAACTGCCAATGCCAATTTCTCCACATGTGAGTATTTTAGCTAGTTGGATTTAACGTGCGACTAAGGTAATATATCACATGTTCAATACCGAATTCATCTTCCTGAACTAACACCATTCCAATGGTGGAATAGGAAGTGGCGAGATACAAGAAGTAGTCCTGGTTGTAGTTGGGAGGATGCAATAGCGGTGCATGGGTCAACGCATGTTTTAGCGCATCAAAAGATTCCTCAGCTATCTCGTCCCAAAAGAATGAAGTGTTCTGCTTCAACAACCAGGTAAAACCATTTTTGATCTAGGCGTAGTTAGGGATGAATGATGTAAAAATTTTTCTTTCCCTTGCAAACTTTGGAGTTGGCGAAGACTCGAAGGAGGAGGCAATTGGATAATGGCTTCAACCTTCGAGGGATCGACGCGAATGCCGACTTTCGAAACAACAAACCCCAGTATTGACCTGTTTCAATACAGAATACACACTTGCGGGGATTCAACCTAATCTAATAATGCTTACATCTCATAAAAATTGCTCTTAAATGGACGAGATGGTCATCTCGATGTAATGAATGATCAGGCAAGTCATTGAGATAAGGTTTCACAATGTGCTTAATATCATGAAAAGCGTAAGACATGGCCCGTTGAAAATTTTCCCCGACATTCTTAAGGCCAAAAGGTAATTTGCAGTAAGCAAATGTCCCCCACGGACAACTGAATGCCGTTTTTGGTTGATCAGCAGGTAGAATATTGATTTGATTGTATCCAGAAAAGCCATCCATAAAGGAGAAAATTTCACTGCCGGCACAATCGTCAATGATTTGATCGATATAGGGAGTAGGGTAATTGTCCTTTGGAGAGGCTCGATTAATGTCCCTATAGTCGATACATATTCTTATTGTCTCTTGCTTTTTGTTAACGGGAACAATATTCAATACCCAGTCCGTTAATGGGATCGGATAAATGAAACCTGCTTTGAGTAATTTTTCAACTTCTGCTTTAATTGCAACAACTTTTCTTGGGTGAATCTAACGCAAACATTGCCGAACGGGTTTAGTGTCCGGGTAAGTTTTGATTTCATGAACTACAATTGCTGGGTCAATTCCTGGCATTTCCTCATATGACCAGGCAAACACATCGTGAAATTCTTGAAATAGGGCCTTATATATTTGAATTTCATCTTCCGTACAAGAGACACCTATATGAACATTTTCAACAATTCCAGGCTTAATTGAAATGTCAAGGGGAATAGTTCGAGAAATATTTCCCAAGTTTAACTCAGAATCGAGATGTTTCATTGGATTCTGAGCATCCTTAACATATTCAGTCGTAAAAATTGAGGAAAAATCATTTTCGAAACGATCGTTCTCGGGTAAAAACGAAGATCTGTGATGAAGATCTTCCCATGGTAACTCATCAACGCATAGGATTTCACGAATTTGCTCATCCGTTTGAACAAGTTCAGAAAATGTTATTAAATCCGAGTTTGATGTCGAAAGTGATTCCTCATGGACCACATTCATTAAGTCAATTTGGGTTGATGTTGTGTTGGAAAACAACTGCACAGTGTGATACGCAAGTTCATACGGACTCAAAGGCATAAAAGTACCAAATGAGTCTACCTCTGATTCAGAAGGTATGATCCAAGGATCATCATTAACAATGGTTTCTGATGAAATCATATGAATGGTTGCAGTAGAAGACGATGCGTTGATAGGAGGAAAAGGAAAAGTGCCCAGTAAACCGAAATCTTTAACTAGTCCTACACCAACATCCTTATAAGGGATCATCGCTTTACCAATGTGCTGAATGCTCTCAACAGAGGCTGGGTCAGATGAAAAGTATGACAACTGGTCTAAGGTTATGATCTTTCCATTATGAGGGAACTTTATAAGCCGGAAGACCGATGAAACAACATCTGTCATAGCGTAAGACCAACTACGACCCAAGAGAAGGTTGTAATCCAGAGGGGCATCAACCACCTCCACATCTAGATTAACGGTTTTACCTTCAACCCCTATAGGTAGGTCCTGTAAAATTCCGAAAGGATGAAACCCACAACCATCAAAGGCCTTTAGAATCATCGGGGATTGATTTAGTGAAGGAGAGCCAAGTGATCTCCAACACTGTATCGACATAATACACGTGGAAGCTCCCTCATCAATCACAGTCCTATGAACAGGTCTGTTTTTGACTATCACTGGAATCTGGACATCCATCTGATGAGGTAAGCGTGGTGCACTATTTTCTAGATCAAAGATTATAAGGTTCGGGTCCTGAATGTCAACAACTCTTATAGCCAACAAAAGTAACTTGCATTGTGATGGACAGGATTGCAGCACTTCCAAAGCCGACATTGCTGAGGGGGAAACAACTAAATCCTCAACAATGTTATAGTTTTGAGCTGCTCTTGCATGTGGATTGAAAGCAGACTTTCGAAGTATACCCTTGGCGGGCAGTTTGATTACTAAGTCTGGATTAGGTTTCTCGATCTGTAGTGGATCGGAACCGGGAGCTGAGGTTGATGGGTTCGAATGAGAAGATTCTACTTCTTTACCATCAACATGACTTTTACTGCCATAATCTTGCGATTGAGTCGCAATCTTAACATGGGACATCATCAATATGGGTTCTTCATTGGCATTGGAGGACGAACCTATCATCTTACTGTCTTGAGCTGGGAAATGATCCTTCAAGATAGCAGGATTTTGGGAACCTTTCACAATTTTTGCAACCTCTGCGCGATGAGGGCAGTCCCTTGTACAATGTTCTTCATCGCAGATGAGACACAGATAACGAGGTTTGCGTTTTTCATCAGTTGGTTCCGCTTTTTCATTTCTCTTTTGAGTTTTAATATGCTTTATTGTTCTTCTTCCCTTTCTTCTTACCACTGGTTTTTGATTTAGTTGTAGATGACTCTACAACGTGAATATTAGCGGAAAGTTCCGCGGAAGACTCTCCTGTCGGGGAATCTGGCAAGGTTATGGTAGGAGAAGAATTCTTCGAAGACTTCTTCTTACTTTTGGTATTAACCATACCAATCATACCATCAGCGGCATGAGACCTTGAAGGAGTAGCAGTGATTTGATTTTGTGTGGGTAGATCGGGGATTTTCTCGTGTAACGTACATGACTGAGTATAAACTAAGTCAAGGTACTGTGATTGAGAAATTACTTGCTCCTCAGTAACTATTTCGGCCTTAGCTACATCCTCAGTGATCTTGGGTAGTAAATATTTTACAAACCATTAAGCTAAGATCTGATCCGGGATATAAAATTTCACTAAATGCGTCGACGTCTCCATTCATGGATATGATCTGAAATGTAAGTGGACGTTGACTGCTTTAACGAAGTTAATAATTCTGTGCCATTGTCGTATCTAACCGGCAACTGAAAATGAGTCAAAAACGAGGTAGCTAAATGACTAAAGTTATAAAAAGTGGCTCGCGATAACTCAGTGTACCACTTGGCCGCAAAGACCAATTAGAGTGCATTGGAAAAGTCGTAAACGAATTGAATCATCTGAAATGGAATTAGATGCACACCAGAGGTGATAAGTCATGACATGGTTTGACGGGTCCTCTCCTGGCTTACCTTCGAACTTAGGAATATCACTGGGCAACTTATGCGGCTTTGGCGGCCAATACTAAAGATAGTTAATTGGATCGTTCATAAGGCGCGCCAAGTCAGGCAAGTCCAAAGTTGCGATAAATAGTAACTGACGATTAGGGTCCCTAAAACTTTGGGTCTGCAGACCAGCCCCAGGAGGAGGATATCTAGGACAACTAGGAATGGGAATCGCATTTGGGATATTTTGTCCTCCTGGAAAACTAGGATTAACCGGACCATACTAGGGTTGATGAGGTTGTTGATATGTATACCCAGGGTACAGTTGATACTGATAGGTTGGTTGTTGCGGAGTAGGACCGTATTGGTACTGTCCTTGGTACGGTTGTTGATTATATTGAGGTTGAGTAGTGACAACCGTACTTCCTACAGGCATCTGAACCGAAGTGTGGACCGTGGGTCCAGACTGAGGTAAAGATGTCTGAGGAGTAGACATAGGGACAGTAGAAACTGGAGCTGTTGATACTCCAGAAGAAGGTGGGGTAGATGGAACAGATGTTGCAGCAGTCGCAGCAGATGTTTGAGGCAGAGTACAAGGCGTACTAGGCCCAGGCTGAGAAACTAAAGAAGGTGCAGAAGTTTGAACAGTAGGCTGGACAAATTGCTGGGATGAACTAGAAACCAAAGGTTGTCCAGTTTGAGATGACAACTGCGCATTCGGTTGCAAGACCTGTTGGGATTGAGATGGATCCCACACTAAATTCGTTCCGGGGTATGGACCCATAACAGGTTGAGGATATTAAGGACCATAACTGGGTTGAGGGTAGGGTTGATAATATGATGAACCCGAAGGTGGTTGGTAACCTTGAGCTGGGTACTGACCTTGGGGTTGATAACCTTGAGGCACGTACTGATACTGGGGTTGACCTTGAGGCACATATTGATATTGAGGTTGATTTTGAGGTGCATATTGATACTGAGGTTGACCCTGAGGTACATATTGATACTGAGGTTGACTTGGAGGTACATATTAAGTCTGGGGTTGACCTTGAGGAACGTACTGTCCCGTAGGTATGTACTGTCCTTGAGGTTGTCCCCCAGTCGCAAACTGAGTACCTTGAGGTCGCCCCCCAGGTATATACTGGGTACCTTGGGGTTGCCCCCTAGGCACATACTGGGTACCTTGAGGTTGCCCCCCAGGTGGAGACTAGCCACCTTGCAGTTGAGGATTAGGAATGGAACCTGACATCATGAGAATATCTTCTACACTCAACGGTTTACTACCACTACTTCCAGTTAATAACTTCTATTCGATAGGTTGAGGAGATGCTCCCGAAAAAGTACTAGAGATGGACTGATACCCAATGAGGACAGAAGGACCGCCGTACAAATAGGCTTCTGGAGATTGAGAAAACATGGATGAGTGAGTAGACATGTTCAACAAAGGATAGTAATCTCTAGGTGCTGGATGATAAAAAATACGAGGTGGTGAAAAACTTAGTCCCATGTTTTCCAAAAGATTAGTCAATGAACGATACCAAGCACTGCTCCTAGGAGGACTGTAAAAGATTGATTCACGCTCCCTAAGGTCTAATATAGGTCGATCTTCTGGAAAAGGAAAACTTTCTTCGTTGTCCGAAATAGAAAGTTCTTCAATAGCTATAAGTCCAGAAGGAAGATCTTGGGTAATTACAGTTTCTACCCTAGGTGAACTAGGACCACTAGAAACTGGAGAAACAAACTCTGATATGGGAGTAGCAGCAATTTCAGATTCAGGTTCAAATATTTCCGGTTCTTCATCTATATCACTAGTAGATGCAACACTACCAGTAACTTCTGAAACTACTAACGGTTGAGAATCAGAATGTACTATCAAAGAAGATTCTCCTTCTTCAGGTGACCCAACTCTGATGTCTCTAGGAGTTACGAGGACTTTCAAACCTTCAAGCTGGCTTGGTATTTCCTCAGGAGGTTGGCCCCGAAGCCTATGGGACTTCCTCAGTAACTCAGCCACGTTTACAAACTCAGGAGATTGGCCCTGAAGTCTACGGGACTGCCTTGGTAATTCAGTCACAGTTAAAGACTTTTAACTACTTCATATGCAAACAAAGTAAAATCTCAATGAAAACCACCTAAAGCCTCTAAAGAACCAAACAAATTGAATCACATGTCTAAAGGATCTAGGAGATCAATCACACACAAACAGTAACTTTCCGTACCGAAAACACTAGTTGGTGATGAAATCCAACGTCGCAGAGTTTGATACAGAAATAACGGTTGGAACATTTACCCTGGCAACCTGATTAATGAATAGACTGGCACAAGTTTCTCCACTTAACCGTCTCGAGTGAAGAGAACCCCCCAGAAAATCCAAGTGAGTCTAGCCGACGTCTGCTCCAGGTACAGTGGGATCTTCCCGCCACCGTCACCTTAGGAAGAATCCTAGAGAATATGGTCACTAAGGTTACCAACAAAAACAAATATACCTGGGGGAACAGTCTACGATTCGATATGCACGCAAGGGCAGAGTAGCAAGCTCAATCCCCTTGAAGGCTCCTCGACATAATCCGAGGTTTACCAACAAGTGACCCCAGGCTCCTCGACAATGGTTAATCCGAGGTTTACCGTTTGTAATACGTGAAAATCTGGCGTTGTTCCCAATGAGGAAGGATTGATTCCCACACTGGTTCGGACACGATCTCGTGCTTCTCCTTTAAGAGGAGCTTTCCCAGAGCATAGATGCAACAATTGGATTTCTCCCTACTGCAAGATCAACTACTTGTTTGTTTTAATGTCTTGGAGAGTTAGCTAAAACCTATTCCAAGACACTAGCCTAACCTAGATTGGTGGAAAGAGCCCTAAAAATGCAAAAATTACTAGATAAATTTTAATTAAGCGCTGTGTTATTTAGGCTGTTATTACTCAAAAGGGTAAATGGATATGAAACCAATGGTGTTATGACCCGACTCAACTGAATGCAATCGAATATGATAATGTAATATTTTCAATTCAATGAATCCTAACTAAAGTAAGGAGAGAGTTTCCATTCACTTCCAACAATGCAAAAAATTGATCACTAAGAGAAAATATAACAAATTCTTTAATGCACTAATTTCATCAAGAAAAACTAATGCAAATCAATTCCAAAACATTTTTTTATTTTTATTTTTGCGTGTTAAAAACAAGCATAAAAATATGTAAATTCAAATCAAAGAAAGCTTATCTAAATCTACGATTGATGTTTCAGAATGTAAACTATGCAAGTGTAATCTATGCACAATTCATTTGAAAAGTATGCAAATGTAATCTATGCACATTTTTCATTCATATTCTGAAAATGAGAATTATAATTATGCAAATGTGATCTATGCAAGAGAATTCTTGAACACAAGATGATTCTAGCGTAATCCAAGAACCAATCAAGTGCAAGTCAAGAAAATCGGGTGAGAGTTCCAAAGATCAAAAAATAAAAACACTCAAAGGCGATTAACACTCATACACAATTTAGCCCCCCCCCAGCAAATGAGGGGGAAATTTTTTTTGCAAAAACAAAAGCAAAAAGATGCAAAATTGTGAAAAGACTGAGACAAACCTCCAAGTAATGACCAAAGGAAATCAAATTAAGAATTGCTCAAAAAAGAGACTCAAAACACCCAATTGCTAAAAGCTTAAAACAAGAATGCCAATGGAATTAAACCAAGGAAAGCTTTCAACAAGTAACATGCAGGTATGGGCAGAAGATAACAACTACTAAATCATAATAAAACTAATTTAAAGAGTAAAATTCAAAATTTTCAAAATTTTAGCAAGGTACGCAGGTTCAGAGTTTGCACAGGTGCGTGTACGCTCTGTGCACAAAGTAAAAGTGCGTACAGGTACGCACTGTGCTACAAGCACAAACTGCGGACTTCGACTAAAGTAATGAAAAGTAAAAAACAAACCTAGATCCACTAAGTCTACCCAAGTCCACACACAACAAGCCAAAAACATAAACAAAAAGGCAAGTTTCTCAAGTCAAAGAAAAACGAGGAAAACAATCAATTCCCCAGTGGAGTCGCCATTTTGTCACGCGGAATGAGTCGATCTTGCGGACAAGATAGACCTTCCTAGAATCTAATGAAGACCTAATGACAAACAAACCAACCAGATACTATCTTTCTCTAAATGCGCTTCATAAATAATGGCAAACAAATGTGTTTTAAGGCCTACCTCATGTCCAACGCAAGTTTGGAGATGCCTTCGTTCCTTTGATCCAAGTAAGTTCCTTTGTCACAAACCTGCAAACACAAACAAGGAAAACGATTAAATAGCACCTGAATAACCAGTATTATAAAACATATTTAACATGAAAGTCAAGGAGTCCATGAAACAAATAACATGAGATACTTGTTGAGAAAAATGAGCTTGATTGTATTAATTCAAAAGGAGAAGAACTTTACAACCTTTGCCTTGACGCTGTACAAGCTCCTCCCAGGGTCCACAAGAAGTCTCCTCTACTTTGACAAGCTTCACTCACTCCCCAATGAAGCCAAAAAGGTATGTGATCTCTCCTCTTAAGCTCAAATAGGAAGTCTTGATTTCACTAGCATTTACCCTCAAAAGTTCAGCTTCTAACCTCCCTGGCCACTGACCCAATGCCTCAATTTATAGTGCAATGGAGGTCAGTTACTAGGTCCTCCTTCAAAGGGATAGAATCCTCCTTCAAAGGGATAGCTCCTCCTAACAAGGGATTAGCTCCTTCTCTTTTGGGATGCATGAACCACCTTGGAGCGAACAATCCACGTCAAAATTCCTTCTATAATCATCTAGAACTAACCCAAAGTGAGTTTGCTAAGATAAAAATTGTGCCTTTTGACTTTCACAAGGGTACACACCCTCCCCTTTATAGATAGAGCGTATAAGTACGCAGGTAATATGAACAAAGGGTGCGGGCCCGCAGGAAAAAGTGAGAGAAAGTGCGGAACCAAAGTTACATTGTTTTTTGATGTCTTTCTTTCATTTCCAAAGCTTATTTTGAAGAGATGAGGTCTGAGACTTTCTTAGGAGAATAGTACAAGTGATGATAGACCCATAGTGACTGCAAATAATCAAGT
This sequence comes from Pinus taeda, assembly GCA_000404065.3. Lineage (NCBI taxonomy): Eukaryota > Viridiplantae > Streptophyta > Pinopsida > Pinales > Pinaceae > Pinus > Pinus taeda. The sequence continues at coordinate 72,739 of APFE030487236.1, read as the reverse complement.
GACGATATTTTTGTGTAACAGCCACAACTACTGCAGCATCTATTCAACCGACCACACCTGTTTCTAGAGTATCAAGAGCTCTGGTTTCTACTGTTCCTATGTCAGTACAAACTCCTCAAGCCTCTTTACTATAGTTAGGACCTACAATTCAGACTTCATTTCAGATGCCTGTAGGATAACTTGGTCCAAGTACGGTTGTCACAAGTCAACCGCAATTCACTTATCAACCATACCATGGACAGTATCAATTCGGTCCTACTGTACAAAACCCAGTTTATCAGTATCAACCATACCCTGGATATACTTCTCAGCAACCTTAACAACCCTAGTTTGGTCTGGTTAATCCTGGTTTTCTAGAAGGATATAATATTCCTAATGAAAATCCAATTCTAGGTTATCCTGGATATCCTCCTCCTAGGGCTGGTCTTGTTACCCAAGGTTTTCGTAACCCTAACCGTTACTTACCTTTTATTGCAACTTTTAATTTACCTGATTTGTCATGCCTTACGAATGATCCAATTTATTATCTTCCGTATTCGCTACCAATGCTTAATAAGTTTCCTAGTGATATCCCAAAGTTTGAGGGTAAGTCAAGAGAAGATCCGTCAAATCATGTGATGACTTATCACCTCTGGTGTGCATCTAATTCCATGATCGATGATTCAATTCGCTTACATCTTTTTCAACACACTTTGATTGGTCTTGCTACCAAATGGTACATTGAGTTACCATGAGGCTCTTTTTATAATTTTAGTCAGTTAGCCACTTCTTTCTTAACTCATTTTTAGTTGCCTATCAAACACGACAATGGCACGAAAATATTAACTTCATTAAAACAATCAACATCCACATATATTTTAGATCATATTCATGAATGGCGACGTAGACGATGTTCAGTGAAAGTGTTTATTCTAGATCAAATTTTAGAAGAATGGTTCGTTCAATCATTATTACCTAAAATCAATGAAGATGTAGCTAAGGCAGGAGTTGTTACTGAAGAGCAAGTAATTGCTCAGGCTCAGTACCTTATCCTCGTTTATATGCAGTCAAGTACTTTACATGAAGAAATGCCTGACCTTCCGAAACACAATCAAATAACTACAACTCCTTCAGGGTCTCATGCCACTGATTGTATGATTGGATCAGTAAGTACCAAAAGTAAGAATAAATCTTCAAAGAACTCTTCTCCTATCATAACTTTACGAAATTCCCCGATAGGAGACTCTTCTGCTAAAATTCCTGTCGATATCCATATCTTAGAATCATCTATAGCCAAATCAAAATCCGGTGGTAAAAAGAAGGGGAAGAAGAAAAATAAACAAAACTCAAAAGAGAAATTAGATAAAAATGAATCTAGTGACGAGAAACGTAAACCTTGCTATCCTTATCTCATTTGTGACGAGGAGAATTTTACAAGAGACTGCCCACATCGAGCTGAGGTTTCAAAAATCGTCAAAGGATCTCAAACGTCTGTTGTCTTGAAGGAACATTTTCCTAGCCAAGATAGTAAGATGATCGGTTCTTCCTCAAATGCCTCAGAATAATCCATTATGATGATGTCTCATGTCAGGATTGCGACGTGATCACAAGATTATGGTAGTAAAAATCCTGTTGGTGGTAAAGAAGCAAAATCTTCTAATTCAAACCCATCAACTACAACTCCTCCTAGTTCTGATCCACTACAAATCGAGAAACCTAACCCTGACTTAGTAATCAAACTCCCTGCTAAAGGTATACTTTGGAACTTAGCTTTCAATCCACATCCAAGAGTTTCTCATAATTATAACATTGTTGAAGACTTAGCTATTTCCCCTTCAGCAATGTCAGCTTTGGAGGTGCTACAATCATGCCCAGTACAGCGTAAATTACTATTGTCTGTTATAGGAGATGTTGATATTCAGGATTCTAACCTAATAATATTTGATTTAGAGAATAGTACACCTCGCCTACCTCATAAAATGGCTTTCCAGATTCCAATTTTAGTAAAAACAAACCTTGCTTTCAGACTTTGATTGATGAGGGAGCTTCTACGTGTATTATGTCGATCCAATGTTGGAGATCGCTTGGTTCTCTGACACTCAATCAGTCCCCAACAATTCTAAAGGATTTTGATGGCTGAGGGTTCCATCCTTTTGGCATTTTGTAGGATTTACCTATAGGGGTTGAAGGCAAAACCGTAAATCTAGATGTGGAAGTGGTTGATGCCTCTCTAGATTACAACCTTCTCTTGGGTCGTAGTTGGTCTTATGCTATGAGTGCTATTGTTTCATCGGTCTTTCATCTTATCAAGTTTCCTCATAATGGAAAGATCGTTACAATAGACTAGGTGACTTATTTTTCATCTGACCCAACCTCTTCAGATATTCAACATGTTGGTAAAACAACTATCCCTTACAAAGATGTTGGGGTAGGTTTGATTAAAGATTTTGGTTTACTAGGAACTTTTTCTTTCCCTCCTCCTAATGTATCGCCTTTTATTGCAACTATTCATATGATTTCATCGAACACTATTACTTTTGATGATCCTTGGATTGTACCTTCTGATTTTGAGTGGATTCATTTCGTAACGCGATGCCTTTGAGTCCCTTTAAAATTGCATATCAAGCTGTACAGTCATTTTTTGACTCTTGTTCAACTGAAACTAATCCAATGAATGTGGTCCATGGGGAATCACTTTCAATATCATCCTCGACTCCAACAACATTTTCTGATCCTATTCATACTGATGAGCAGATTCATGAACTTTTTTCTGCTGATGATTTACCATGGGAAGATCTTCATCATCGATCTTCGTTTTTACCTGAGCTTGATCATTTTGAATATTATTATTCATCTATTTTTACAGCTGACTATGTCAAAGAACCACTGAATCCATTACGACATCATGACTCTAAGTTAAATTTGGGAAATATCTCTCGAATGGTTCTTATTGACATTTCAGTTAAACCCAGAATTATTGAAAACATTCATATAGGTGCTTCCTATACTGACGATGAAATCCAAACTTATAAAGCCCTATTTCAAGAATTTTGTGACATGTTTGCCTGGTCATATGAAGAAATGCCAGGAATTGATCCATCAATTATTGTCCAAGAAATTAAAACTTACCCGGATGCTAAACCTATCCGACAATGTTTGCATCAGATACATCCACGAAATGTTGTTGCTAGTAAAGTTGAAGTTGAGAAACTACTTCGTGCAGGTTTCATTTATCCAATTCCTTTAACGGATTGGGTATTGAATATTGTTCCTGTTAACAAAAAGAAAGGAACAATAAGAATATCTATCGATTATAGGGATATTAATCGAGCTTCTCCTAAAGACAATTATCCAACCCCCTATATCAATCAAATTATAGATGATTGTGCCGGCAGTGAAATGTTCTCCTTTATGGATGGTTTTTTTGGTTACAATCAAATCAATATACTCCCTGCTGATCAACCTAAAACGGCTTTCATTTGTCCATGGGCGAGATTTGCTTATTGCAAATTACCTTTTGGATTGAAGAACGTTGGAGCAACTTTTCAAAGGGCTATGTCTTACGTATTTCATGACATCAAGCACATTGTGCAACCTTATCTCGATGACTTACCTGCCCATTCATTATGTAGATTTGATCATATCACTCATTTACGAGCAATCTTTATGAGATGTAGGCATTATCGAATTAGGCTGAATCCACACAAATGTATTTTCTGTATAGAAACGGGTCATTTACTAGGATTTGTCATTTCAAAAGCTAGAATTTGTGTCGATCCCTCGAAGGTTGAAGCTATTATCAAATTACCTCCTCCTTCGACTCTTCGCCAACTCCAAAGTTTGCAAGGGAAAGCAAACTTTTTACGTCGTTTCATTCCTAACTCTGCCGAGAAAATGAAAGGTTTTACCAGGTTGTTGAAATAGAATACTCCATTCTTTTGGGATGAGATAGCTGACAAATCTTTTGATGCACTTAAACATGCGTTGACCCATGCACCGTTATTGGATCCTCCCAACTACAATAAGGATTACTTTTTGTACCTCGCTGCTTCTCATTCCACCATTGGGATGGTTTTAGTTTAGGAAGATGAATTCAACAGTGAACATGTGATTTACTATCTTAGTCAAACTTTGAATCTGACTAAGCTTAAATATTCGCATGTGGAGAAATTGGCCTTGGCGGCTATTCAAGTTGTCCAAAGATTTCGTCACTACATCTTATTACGCAAAACCACGGTAATTTCTGACTATAAACCTATGATGTATATCTTGACCAAACAATTGCTAGGGGGCAAGTATTCTAAATGGATAGTTATCCTACAGGAATTTGACTTGGAATTTGAAAAATCCAAGGCAAAGAAATCTTTGGTTTTTACGGAACTGATGTGTGATTTCCCACGTACTAATACTAAAACTGTGGTGGAAGAACCCATTGCAGACGAATCTTTGTTTCTTATCAGTACTCTTGATCCATGGTATGGAGATATTATTGTTTATCTCAAAACCCAATGTTTTCGGCCTAAAATCTCATGATCTCAGCGAAGGAAAATACATTTCCAATCCCAACAATACAATATTATTGGAGATACACTCTATCGTCGTGGGGCGGATTCTATTTTCTAACGTTGTCTAACTCATGAAGAAGCTGAAAAGGTTCTGAATGACTATCTCTTTGGAGCATGTGGCGGTCATTTGTCTGGGTATGCCACAACCCAAAAGATATTGCACGTTGGTTATTTCTGACCATCCTTATTCAAAGATTGTATCTATGCAGTTCGGAAATTCCACAATTGTCAAATTTTTTATCGTAATATGTGTGCTCCACCTTCTCCTCTCCACCCTATAAGTCCTGTCAGTCCTTTCCCAAATGGGGTATCGACTTTATTACATGTAACCCTCACTCAGCCCGGGGGCATGCGTATATCATCCTTGTGGTAGATTATTTTACTAAGTGGGCCAAGGCGATGCCTACATTTTCGGAAGATGGAAAAACTACTACAATTTTCGTTTTCAATCAGATAATTGCTAGATTCGGTGTTCCTCAAGCTATTACTACTAATCATGGAAGTCATTTTCGAAGCATCATGATCACTGAACTGACAGATCAACTTGGTCTGTGTCACGATAGTTCTACTCCATATTATCCATAGTCTAATGGTCTGGTTGAAGCTATCAATAAATTTCTAGTCACTATGATCCAACGAATCATTAGTATTCATAGGTCAAATTGGCATAACATGTTATCTTCAACACTTTTGGCATATCAAACCTCAGTAAATATATCAACTGGTTTACGGTTTGGAAGCAGTGTTACCCATTGAATGCAAAATTCCATCATTACAAATACCAATAGAATTACTCCCATCCACTTCCGAAGAGGAGAAACGTTTGTTGTACTTAGATTAGCTAGATGAGAATTGACATGATGCTACATTAGCAATCTAAACTCATGTGAAATGAATGAAAGCTCAGTACGACCGAAGTGTTACACCTTGTAATTTTTCGGAAGGATACCTAGTCTTACTATACAATCAAGCAGACAATAAGCTAGGGGCTGGAAAATTTGTACCTATGTGTCATGGTCCTTATATTGTTAAGTGAAAGCTGGCAAAAGGGGCCTATGAATTGGTAGATTTTGACAGTGTCTCTTTGGGTAAACCCAGAAATGGCATTTATCCGAAGAGATATTATGCTTAAATTTTTGTTAGGTTAGTTTCCTTCTAGCTAGTGTGTTTTAGATTAGGAAAGTGTGCCTAGTTTAGAGAGTGTTTTTATCATTATTCCTACTTATCTTAATTTTACTCTTCATATTGCAAATGTCAACGTCTCTTCAAACATACATTGGTTTTGTTGATGGTGCTTGTCGTAATACACGAAACATTTCTTTCACACTTTGGGTTATCTATTCACCCTCTGATGAGTTAGTATCTATGCATGGGATAAGCCTCGGTCAAACAACGAATAACATTGCAGATTATAGTGCAGTGATTGAGTTATTATCTGAATCCATCTCATTTGGGATTCGGAGTTTGATTGTTAGGTTAGATTATGAACACGTTGTACTACAACTTAACAGGGTGTATGCCATTAGAAATCTAGTGTTATTAAGATTATTTTTGAGAGTTCATCTCATGGAATGTGAATTTGACTACATCGAATATCAACATATTCCAAGATATTTAAATACATTGGCAGATGTAGTTGCTCCTCGTATGTTAAATACACATTTGCAATAATTAAAGTAGTAAAACTTGAAACAAATTCAATAACATGTTACAGAGGATAGCCAGTAATAGTGATATATCATAGTATAGAAGTGTGTCGAATATACATCGTCTTCGATCGTAGGTTGAAAAACACCTTATGATTGCAAAAATGATAGTACAAAAAGACAAAAATGTCGTGTGAGTCTACAAAAGCAATCATCCTATCCCTGGTGATGGTCAAGATAAGAAACCGTTTATCGGGCCACACTACAAAGGAACCTCCTAAAAGGTCCTGGGACCCCAATCACATATCGATGTAACCTAAGTGGGATATCATTTATGCTAGTCTCTAGAATATCTGTTGTCAAACGGTCTAGACCATTCTCCAATTCGGTCAGGGTCTCTGTAGATTGGTCCTGTGGGGCCAGTACTGCTGCAGCTGGGTGTCTCCTCTCATAAGGCTGGAGAGCGGCTAGTCGTCATGGACCCACATCTGCATTTAAAACTTTTTATTATCAGTTTTGAACGAATTAAAAAAAAAAAAAAACAAAAAAAAATTAGTTAAAACTTAGAAAGTTTTGAAAATGATTTTACCTTAATCATCCCACTCTTCTCCTGGTGGAAGAGTCATGTCTCGGTCATCCCGATAATCCATCCCAGCATATGGAAAATCCTGAATCACAAAAAGTTGGTTCCTCAACCAATGAAAATACTCAGGTGGAAATCGAACAACCTCTGAACCCTCCTTAGGATGACGGGCCATCACTGCAACCCAACGCATTATCCTAGGCTCTCGAGGAAGACCAGCCTCAATGGAAAACTTCTATGGGACCAGCATAGGGACCCTCTCCAGACCAAAGCTCACAACCAGGAAACCATATCCAATTTTTTTTAGTTGTCCATTCTTTGCTCTAGTTAGTTGGCCTTTTACTTTCGCCAACATAGCTTTGCACCAGTTGAAGATGGTACCTCGATAATAGTCTACTGCCATTTGCATCTAGGATCTAGTAGCTACATGCAATGCTACACTCCTACATACTCTGCTGACAGTGAATGAAATAACCTTAAGTTCAAGATGGGCGATAGTTTTAATATCGATCCGTTTGTCCTCTATTTGATCATTGCAAAACTCTAATCGGAGACTAGTGACAGACTGGCCACTTGGCCTAGTCATAAAAAGAGATACTCGTTCGCCTCTCTTGCGCAAAGCAGTCAAGAAATATATGTCCTCTAGCTCAATTTCGAGCTGGTGGCCAGCAATCATGAAACACTGGTCTTGTATGTTCCACATGTCTACCAGCCATTGCAGGAAGTCTACTTGGGCCCTCATGTTTAGTATGGCCAGAATTTAAATAGTCTGCATGATTTTAATGCCTGTATTGTAGGTGGATGAATTAATGTAGCAAGGTCCACATCCTCATGCTTGCGTTCCTTCCAAATAAGCATTTTGTATGTCCTACATTGCAAAAAAGATGTATTAGAACAACTTAGTTCAAAATTTTTTGGAAGGAAATGGGGAAATTTGAAATTTTAAAACCTATTTTGCTAGGTCCGCACCCACTGGTTACAGACAATGCATAGGTCTGCACTTGTCGTAAGAAATAGGTGCAGACCCATGACTTTTTCCTTTCTAGAAAAAATTTGGGGTCCGCGGGGGCCACATGTTGCACCTGCGAACCCCTGCATGCATTTTTCTAAAGCAAATTCTCCTTAAAAAAATCAATTTTAAAGATTAAAAATGAAATGCAAGATATGGATAATGTGGATTACTTGGAGTTGATGGTTTTCAATTCCAACGGACGGATTTTCTGCAATCTTCATTGGAAGTTTCTTACCCAAAAGCTCTTACTTCTCACTCTAAAGTCAAACGGTAAAAATGAATTTACAAAAGCCCTTTTTATAAGCTTTTCTGGATAAATGAATTTTTTATTTATTTATTTTTCACTTTAAAAGGTAACTTTTGTATGCACTTTTATTTATTTTAAACAGGTATGAGTAATGTTTTGAGTTTTTGTGTAGAATATTGGATTTTGAGGGATAATTGATCATTTTCAACAAAGAGCATACTTTTTCACCTTTTCGGACTCTTCCAAAATTTATGAAAAAACGAAACATTGGAGTCCTCTTTAAGCTCTTTTTTTACTCGTAAAATATGAAAAGGTTGTCGAGTTTTTCCCTTTTAAACTCATTAAACAGAATTAAAAGGGCAGTCCACTTACAGCTCTTTTCTTACCGTATAAACATGAAAGGATCACTGGACTTTTGTCATTTCAAGTTCGATATTGGTTTTAAAACGACATGTCTTGGATTGCTATTTTACTTTTTCAGATCGGAGCCACTAATTATGAAAAGTACTCCTTGATCGTAATGGTCAAGCGGTTCTCTCAAGTATCATTTTATACTTTTTCGGGCTTGGGGGACACAAATTTACGAAAAAGGATATCCAGGGAGTTTTCTTAAGTTTTTATTTTGACTCCCTAAAATTGAGAAACACCAAGTTTTTCCTATACTGGACTCGTTAAATTTAACAATGAAGGACCTGTTCAATTTTAAATAGGAACGAACCACTCCTTCTTAGGGTTCAAATTTTAAACTAAGTTGGACTCATCTGAGGGATGAGCTTATAACCAAACAAATGTTATCCTTCTCAAGCTTGTCAAAAATAAAGAGGTATTTGCCTAAAATGGTGGGGGAAAGAGAGGAAAATGAACCTGTTTGTTATACTTTATGTTTTAGAAAAACAGTTAACCACTCTTGAACACGACACTTTTTGTTCACGTGGGTTGGGAAATCCTTTGCCTAACAGTTAATCGAACCATATAGAAAGTCTTCAGTCATTTTTGGGTATTAGCTTCGGGTCAATTGTCACCAAACCATCTGCAATGTCATTATGTGCTCACGAGGTCAATTTAAATAAACCATTCATTTGCAAAATATATGTCATCCATTTTGACCATCCCTGAGTTAGTCCTTGCCAAATATATTTCTTCAAAATTTAATCTATGATTCGTGTTGTGGGCTTGCCTATGACAGATCACTTTCTATCGACTTCAGCTCATTATCTACAAATATGATCTAGAAATCGTCAGTACCTTGGAATCTGCATGCCCTAATGGCAGGTTTCTCACCTTCGACGATAGGTTGCATCATTGAGCTTCGATCAAAGGATTCTATGACATGTTTGACATTAGCTCATTTATTCACATTTCATCGATTATACTTAGTACTTTGAGAGCCATTGACATTACTGGGGGTTTCTCTCAGAATTGTTCACAGTTCACATCATTGATTAGTAATCAAGTGGTTTCTACCATGTTCGACTTAGACACATTCATTCACATGGATAGAATCGTACTAGTTCGGGAAGCAGAAATCAAGACCCTAGATCTAGTTTCTACCATCCAGGCTGCGAGGAATTTTGTTATTCATTATACAGTGGACTATTCATAAATAGCTGGTTGCACCCATACTGTGTCTACATATGTCTATACTCGTGATATATTACAAAATCATTCCTGTATCAGAACAGTTTAGTTAGTTTTCTAGTCAGTTTTGATCTGAGCATGGGAATGCCTACCTCAGCGATGATACATTCACATATATATATTTTGCATTGAATGCTTTTACAGGTTCCGACTGGGGTGTCCACAGATGATCCTTGAAATGATAAAGTACTTCACTCTTGTTAGATGACAAATTCTATCTTCATCTATTACAGACTTCGCACTTTAGGAAGCAATCTGTTGCACAAAAATTGTCACCTTGACATTCTGCAATCTGTGTGAGTCCATTACCACTCATACTTTCTTCCTTTGCAAGTCTTAAGCCTCAATTCTTCATATGAAGCCTTGAAAATAAGAGAAAGCCCTTAAAAGTCTCTAACACTCTAGTTCCACACTTTCTCTTAGTATTACCTGTGGTCCCACACCTAATGGTCATGTCCCCTGTGCACCTGACCACTCTGTCTCTGTGTTATGGGTGTGGACCCCTATAAAAGTCAAAAAGGCGCATAGTATATTCTTAAAAGCTCACTTTGAGTCATTTCTAGAAGCTTTGGGAAGGAATCTTGAGGTGGCAAGTTCGCTCCTTTAATGTTCATGCATCTGATACCTTAAGGAGCTAACCCCTTGATGTGAGGAGCTTATCCCTTTGAAGGAGGACTCTATCCCTTCATAGGTGGACCTGTAACCTCCTTCCTTTGGAGTATAAAATGAAGCATTGGGATGGTTACTTGGGAGGTTGAAAGCTGAATATTTTTGAGGTGAAATGCTACTAGAACTTAGTCTTCCTAATTGAGCTTTTGTGAGGAAAGATTACATACCTCTTTAATCTCGTTTGGAAGAGTGTGAGACTTGTCAAAGTAAAGGAGATTCATGTTTCAGACCGTAGGAAGAGCTTGTATAACATCAAGGCACCAAAGGTTGTAAGATTCTTCTATTTCAAAGTTAATGCAAATAAGTTTATTTTTCTCAATAAGCTATGTTTTATGGTTTATTTTATGGATTCCTTGATCACCATAATGAACATGATTTAATGATATTAGCTATGCAGGTGTTATTTGATGTGTGCTTGTTTGTGATTGCAGGTTCTCAAAAGGAAACTCTTTCGAATGGTTGAAGGATGGCTGCTGCAAACTAGCGTTGGACTTAAGGTAGGGCCTAAACATCTCTATAGATTTTATTAATGAATCCCAATATGTTTAGAGAAAGGTAGATTTGCTTGTCCTGCTTGTTGCTAGATATCGTTTGATACTAGGGTGATGAGCCTTGTCCGCAAGATCGATTTATCCGGCCAACAAGTTTTTAAATATTTATAATTTAATTTTGTTTTCTAATTGTTTCGAATTTGGAATTTTTATTTTTTATTTTATAATGTTTTATTTATTTATTTAATTTTATTTTATTTTTATTTTATTTTTTGAATTTTTTTTATAACTTTATTTTATGTTATTTCTTTATTTTCATAATTTTAATTTAAAAAAAATTAATTCTTAAATTTTTTTTTAAATTTTGTTTATTTAAATTATTTAATTTAAATTTTTTTAAATTTTTATTTTAATTAATTTTTTTCTTAACTTTTTAGTTTTTACTTTACGAGTTCTTTTTTTTTAATTTAATTTTTTTGTCATTTTTTTTAATTTTAATTTTTATGTTTGTTACTAACATGTTTATATGTTTTTATGTTTTATTTTTTGTTTTTTATTTTTTTGTCATGCTTTTTTTTATTATTTTATATATTATTTATGTTTTATTAATAACATGTTTTTATTATTTTTATTTTTGTCATGTTTTATGTTTTTTTTTACATCTTTATAGTCCTTTTGTTTTTTTTTGTTTTTTTGTATTTGATTTTTTTTTCATGATTTTTTTTTTTAACTTGTATGTTTTATTACTAACATGAAAATTGTTGAATTGAGGTTTCTATGATCCATATCAAGTTTATGAGAGAAAATATTTCAGTGTAAATCACATGATATTTCATTTGTCGACGCATTTCGAACCAACCAGTGTGGTTCATTGTTAGGACAAGTTGAGGAATCAAATCTAGGCTGCATGTTAAATAGTAAGAGCAAAACTTCCCACAGAACATTTAAAAAAAATTATCCACATTTAATTCATTAAAAAATTTAAAGTGTAAAAACTAAACCCTTTAAACAAAAAGGCTTGATGTTCATTAACACTTTTCAAAATCAGGATGAAATCACTAACAAAAAAAAATGTTCACACCCAATACATAAAAAATGTGTTGATGTTGAATCAACACTTCTCAAAATCAGCATGAAAATCACTAACATTTAGAAAAATGGTTCATAATTGATACATAAAAATAATTAAAGTGGAAAAAATATGCTCCAAAACAAAGGTGTATTATGGAATCACCATTTTTCGAAATCGAGTGATTTTTTGCTACCTCAAAAAATGGGTACTAGATCGTTTTCTCATTTGATCGATAACTATGTTCTTGTTCCTCCTCAACAACTTTGAATTAAATCACAAGATCAACATTTTTCAATAGTTTAGAGTGCTGACCCCGCCGATTGCCGATAATGTAGGATTGTTGGATTGTCAATCGCCGATATGTCATACCGCCACATGGAGGAGAGAGAAGGGGGTGACCTTGCCTTGGTTTTACCATGCTTTTCCTTTGCAAATGAATTTCAGCTCACCCCAGTGATGTCACACCATATCAACGATTCTTCCTTGTTAACCCCCCTCCCCGCGATTCCTTTAATATGGCCCATCGGGTATTGGGGGTGCCATGTGGGACTGTTGTGACTACAGGACTACAGGATCACCAAGATGCGGGATGCAGGATTGCGGGGTCACCAATATGCGATTCAAGGGATGCGGGACCTATAGGATGTGGGATTGTGGGGTCCCTGATATGTGATTTGCAGGATGTGAAACCTGTGAGACGCGGGATTACAGGGTCATTGGTATGTGGTTTGCCCTCATACTTAGTCAATTTCTTAGTTTTCAAGGTTTTCCAAGTGTGATATTCATCATGCTCTAACTTTCGATCTAGAAGTCCATTCTTAGAATTCTATATACCATTGGAAATATCTTCCTGAGTGCTAGGCAATGGAGAGGATCCGATTTAGCTCTGAGATCTTTCATGGCCTAAGAAAGTGTCTCCAAACTTCACTTCTCTTGGGAAACCTTGACCAATTGAAACCCACAATGAAGTGTGTGACAACAAGATGAAATCAAACATGAGCTATAAAGATTTAAAGAACAGTCTTACAATATCCATACTCCATTCATGAAGGATGTGCTAGACCATAAGGATTCTTATATTAAGTAAAATTTCGAAGACACGTGTATACAATGAACACCACTAGCTCTAATAATGGAGCCACTCCTTTCTCATAAAAATAACTAGTATATCACTCTAATGCCTCGCGGGAGGGGCCAAGGTGAAAAAATAATTTTATCATATAATGAGGGTGCTTATATAACCAAGAGATGATGCTTCACCTTCCTTGTGACTCTTTCACTACCCTAATGATTGTTTTACTTCCTATGATTTTTCGACCTTTCAGGACTCGTCATATTCTCCACTTTACAATAAATTTCGAATTGCCAATTACATAATCCACAATGATGATGTGGCATATGATGAATTGTGACAGGACATGACATGAAACTGATAACATGAACTACATGATGATGTAACAGTCCTAAGTTGTGCTTCTTTCCGCTTCTTTCTTTGTGTATTCTTGAAAATATGGTACATGCTCTTCTTCTTCCTCCTCCTTATCACTTCAAAATCAGGAGTCTTCCATGTGATCTCAATCTCCATCTTCTATTAAAGTTTGGTGTTCCTTCTTCTTCTCACATGATGATCATCTTCTTTCTTCAACTCCATAGGTGTATTCTAGCATGTTCATGATCAGGTGCTTAGTATTTAGCTCAAAACTCAAAGTTCTTAGAATGGCTTGAAACCTAAACGACCACGCCTCTCTCGGAAAAACGATCCTAACATAAATCATTTTGTCAAAAACAAAGTTCATATGAAAATGTTATTGTGTTCTGATTGCTTTGTTAAACATGCGAAATTTGCCAAAAATATGCCGAGTCACACCACAGGGAACAGTCTGTACTGCTGACATGGTAGGTGACTAGACATGGTCAATAGTGGTCAACAACGAATCACAGGTGGACAAGTGGCATCATTTCATTGGGTTGTATAGGTGGTGTGTTGGTGCAATCTGATTGGTTTATTTATGGACCAATGGAAGAATGTCATGTGGCAAGCCAGGAGGTTGCCATGTGGCACCTCCTAAAGGTCTTGACAATCTACACAATGGAACAAAATTTTGGTTGGAGGTCAGGTCAAACCCGTGACCTCCAACATACCATCTGCACGTCATTACCAACTCCTCTACTAGGTGCTTTTTACCCTGTATGTTCTCTATGCTATTTCAAAGTGTAAAGATTGCGCGTTGGGGAGTTAGGGAAGGGCTAGCCTGTAGGCTAGCCCTCCCCCATGTGAACGCATTTGTTACAAACCACAAATAGCTATAGTGAACTTAGAAAATAGTTCACTAGACTGTGACGATGAGTCTTCGCAACGGTTTCACATGTGAACACCATAGCTCAGTTAAGGTTACAGTTAACTCTAGCAGAAAGTTCCAAACATTGACGTTTATTGTTACCAAATGTGAACACAATGTCCATAACCCCTAATGGTTAACCACTCGGATAGCTTCGTCTTCATTGGTTAATGTGATGTTAACCATTGCATGTGAACATCCCATCAAAACCATCAGATGTTATGGTTTTGGTTAACACTAATTGCGGGATTAATGATAATCTTGGTTTAAAGTTAATAAGTGCAGTTTAACACTAATTAATTGTAGTTTAAAACAACAGAGGTTTTGGTGGTGCCCCCAAATTCGGGCCTGCCTCCAAATTTAGCAGGGCTAATTGGAGTCATTCCATAATTATCAGAAACATTATAGGAAAATACTGTTTGAGTCATAGAGAAGGCAATTTTCTACCAAATTGAGATGAGGAAGAGGTGTTCTTAGCTGATTTGAACATTCTGAATACATTGGTGCATGTATTAGGAGCCATAGAGCTTTGTAGGATAGCGTTTTTTTTCCATATTGAGCTAATACAAAGGCCCAAGCCATGGAAGCTTGACCAAGGAGATGTAGCCTAGGATTGGTGAACTCCTTTATCAAAACACAGTGTTAAAGTGTTTCTTTGATGGTTTTTTGTACTTTGAATGTTTGTTGTTCAGTATTTGTGTTTGAAGCTATTTTTCTCATGAATGTCATTTTAAATTTAAGTAAATTTACCTCTTTACATCCACAATCAGCTAATGAAACCTCAATACAATAAGCAATAACAAAGCATATGTTTAGAAATTTGTAATTGATATTAGCACAACAAAACTAATCATTAAAAAAAAAAATCAAGTTGGTATCAGAGCAAAGGTTGAATTGCTTGATTTCTTGAGTTTGTGCAATTAGGGTTTTAATGGTTGTGAAATTGAGATGATTACAAGGTTAAAGTTGCAGAAAGGAGAAGGGACACTTTGGTTGCAAATCCTGAGGTAATGCCCAGAATAAGGAGAGCCACAAGGCCACAATCTCCACCACCCAAAGTTCCAAATCTAGTTGCACTTGAAACTCCTCAAGTTTTGTGTTCAATTGAGATTGAAGAGGTACAAGCAGTACCAGTTTTTGAGCTTGAATCCACAACCATTATGTCTGGAGAAAGAGAGCCTGAAGGTCCTCCTTCAAAAGAGGAAGAATTCAAGAAAGCTTTCTTCACTTTAGCTGAGATGGTTAAAGTCCTCTATGAAGAGAGGAACACTAGAATGGTTGGAGAGAGTTCTAAACCTCCACACGGAGAAGGAAGCTCAGAGGATAAAAAAGATGAGAATAAGGATTCAAAATGAAATGGTGGAAATCCACCTCCATCTCCACCGTCCTCATCATCTTCCTCATCATCTTCACCATCTCACACAAAATCATCTTCCACTACTACCATTGAAACTACCCATACTCATTCAAAAACCCCAACAGGAAAGACTCATTTACTTAAAATGGACATAAAAATCGAACTTACTATATAGAATGGAGAGGTGAATGCAGAAAATATGGACAATTGGATTCGACAGTTGGAGGTATACTATAGAATTTAGAACCTTCAAGAAGACGACATAAAAAATCTAGTTAGCTTCACTGAGGCTAGAAGGAGCTGCGCTAGTTTGGTGGGAAGAAAACACTCAAGAGGAAATGTGAATCCATGCCAAGATATCCATTGCTTCGTTGAATTTGTTTATGCAATTAAAACATAATTTTATCCTTTACCCTATATGTAAAAATCCATTATGAGTTAGCAGAATTTAAGGCAGATTAAAGGCCAAATAGTCCAATATTATACATAGGAGCTTAGGAAAATAGATTTTTTATTAGGAGTGAATTTGAATTCCCAAGATACAATGTTGAAATATGTTTGGGGTTTACATTCCTATTTGAAACACACTATTCTTATGTTCAATACAAACAATTTAAATGAGGTATGTGTGCAAGCCATGCACCTTGAATCTAGAGGAAAGAACATTCATGAAGAGGGTAGTAAGAGGAAGCCATTCAAGGGAAAGGAGAAAGCCAAGGGTGGAAAATGGAAGGGAAAGAAGAATTCAAGTGTGAAGAAAGACGGGCAGAAAATCACATATGTTCCAAACAAGGGCGTAATGAAGGCCATTGCTGGAAATTGCATGCCAAATTAAGGCCTAAGAAACAAAACAATAAGGGAAAACAAAAGACGACCACTACCACACAACATGATCTTCGTTGAGACTCTAATGATAAGACCAAGATTTCAGCCATGGTTACAAAAGGAAAAGAAACTAATGCAAGCACTAGTTCATCACACAGTCAAAACAACACTCCAAATGGAGAGTCAAGAATAGAGTTATTTCATGTAAGAGTGATTTCAAATAATACAAATATTGATTCAATATTGGATAGTGGGTCACAATAAAACCTGATTTCAGAAGACTTGGTTAAAAATCTAAACCTTGAAACTGCACCTCATCATAATCCATATCCATTGGGTTGGATAGTTAACAATGCAAACTTACAGGTTACAAGGAAGTGTTTATTCAAGTTCGCCATTACTGAAAAGTTCACTAATGAAGCTGAGTTCGATGTAGTTCCACTTGAAATCTCAGGAATAATTTTGGGTAGTCCTTATTTGTATGATAAGAAATCCATATTTTATTGCCAAGACAACAAATACATATTTCTCAAGAATAGGGTGGAGTACATTGTGAGAGCCCATCAAAAAAGTTGAACATTTCTTTGGTTAATACAGGGTAGATGAAGAGACTAGTAAATGCAAGTAACAATTTTGTACTTCTCATGATCAAGAAAAAGAATGATATTGATTGTTAATCTTTTGAAGGTTGTGATGATAAATTGAAATCTGATTTGCTTGACATGGGAAGAAAGCATGGTGAGATGTTTGAGGAACAAAAGGGGTTACCTCCCAAGAGGAAAATTCAGCATGAGATTCAGTTACAACAAGATGTTCCACTTCCAAACATTGGCATGTATCGCATGTCGATTATGGATAGCATGGAAATTAGAAAGAAAATTCAATAATTGTTGAGTAAAGGTATCATATGCCCATCTACTTTGCCATTTGGTTCATCCATTGTCCTGGTGCCAAAAAAGGATGTGACTTGGAGCATGTGTGTGGATTTTCGTGCACTGAACAAAATTACAGTAAAGAATCATTATCCACTCCAAAAAATTGATGATTTTATTGATCAGTTGAGGTATGAAAATTATTTCACTATGTTAGACTTATGAAGTGGTTATCATCAAGTTAGGATAGTTGAAGAAGACATTTGGAAAACTGCATTTAAAACTAAATAAAGATTGTTTTTGTGGATTGTTATGCCTTTCGGTCTTACAAATGCTCCAGCTAATTTCATGAGGGTAATGAATGATGTATTGAGACCATTTCTAGATGAATTTTTCATTGTCTACTTAAATGCTATTCTCATATTTAGCAAGTCAAGAGATGAAAATGTCATGCATGTAAACAAAGTACTAGATGTCTTGAGAAAATAGCAATGGTTTTTAAATATGTCGAAATGTGAATTTGGCAAGACTTATTTAGTGTATTTGGGAGACATTGTTGGAGGAGGTGAGCTGAGGATCGAGCCCTGTAAGGTTGAGGTCATTCTGAATTGCCCAAACCCAATACAGTTAGAGAGGTAAGAAGTTGTTTAGGGGCAACATAATATTGGAGAAAGTTTATTGCTAATTTTTCTTCCATTGCAGCTCCATTACATGCATTGACAAGTGTCAAGAAAGTCTTCCATTGGGGAGATGTACAATAGAAATCATTTGATTCTTTCAAGAAAAAGATAAGTTCAACACTGGTATTGGCTCTTCAAGATCTTAGACAACCATTCGAGATTCAAATGGTTGCAAGTGATTATGACATAGGAGAAGTTCTATTACAGCATGGTAAGCCCATTTCATTTCATTCTGAAATCTTTAATGGAGTTGTAACTAACTATCACACCTATGAAAAAGAACATTATGCATTGGTACAAAGTGTTAAGAAATGGAACCAGTATTTGATGAGGAAGGAGACCATCATTCATATGACCATCAACCATTACAGTACTTATAGTCACAAACAAACTTTTTGTAGTCATGGCATTTCAGATGGATGGGTTTTCTACAACAATTTCATTTGGTTGTCAAGTATAAAAAGGGAATCTACAATAAGGTAGCTTATATGCTTTCAAGGGATATTGTAAATTCATCTGTTGTAGTCAAGCATAATTATGTTTTGAATGAAAGTTACATAGAACAATATGCGAATGATAGTGATGTTCAAGAAGTATATGGAATCTTGAGTCAAGGAAACCAAACTGAAGAGTTGGATTAACATGTACATAAAAGGATTGTATCACTTCGGCAAGTTGTGAATTCCACAGGGAGAAAGAAACAGTATCATAAGGGAGGCACACACTTCATTGATTATTGGACACTTCAGTGTAGGAAAGACAATAGTGAATTTTCAAAGGTATTGTTATTTTCCACGCATGTTGGATAATGTTTTTCGTTTCATAAGAGGATTTTATTTATGTGCTACAAGTAAGCTTAGAAATGGGAAACTTGGTTTATACACTCCACTTTCGATACCTTCATGTCCATGGGAGAGTATCTCAACGGATTTTGTAGGAGGTCTTCCAATGTCAAGGAAAGGTCATGATCACTTGTATGTAGTTGTAGACAGGTCCAAAAAGATGTGCATATTAAGACCATGTAAAAAGAAAAGTACATCTGAACAAACAGCTCACCTTTTCTTCCAAAACATTTAGGTTCACTTTGGTCTTCCTACATCTATTGTAAGTGATCAATATTCTCGATTTGTTGGGAATTTTTGGTCGAATTTGTGGGACATGATGGACACAAAGTTGAAGAAGAGTGTAGCCTTTAATCCACAAATAGATGGACAAACCAAGGTGATCAATCCAACAATAATACATCTTTTTAGAGGATATTGCAGTAAACATCCCAAGTTGTGGGATGAACAGTTGCATTACATAAATCATGCATACAACAAGGCAAAGCATTCTTCCACAAACACATTGTCATTTGAGGCATGTTATGGGTACTTGCCAATATCTCTATTGGAATTCATATTTGAGAAAGATGTCGCCATTGATGGTCATAGTGATATTGATAAGGCAAGGAATTTCATAGAGAAAATTCAGTGATACATCATAAAGTGCAAGAACAACTCGAGAAAAGTCAAAGCAGCTACAAGGAAAGGCATAAAAAACACCGGGTTGATCACAAATTTCAAGTTGGCGATGAATTTTGGTTATATATTAGAAAAGAGAGACTTCAAGGGGAAGCTAAAAAACTTAAACCAACCCGTTATGGTCCTTTTGAAATTTTGGAAAAGATTGGTGATAGTGCTTTTCAGCTTGATTTGCCTCCTTATATACAAATATACTCTATTGTTAATGTTGAGAATTTGAGATTGTATGAGCCTCCTTTGATTGATGATCAAGGAGATCATGTTAAGTTGCCATCAATAGATAATTTCTTCCCAGAATATCTAGCTGAGCTTCAGCAAGATCTCATACTTGACAGAAGAATCAGAACTTCAGGGAGGGGCGATGTCGAATACCTTAGAGTGGGACTCAAGGGAAAAAAGCCTTCTCAAGCCAAATGGTTGTAGTTCGAGAAGGTGAGGGAGTTGTACCCTTACATTCTAAATAATTGATAGTATATTTTGGGGTCCAAAAGGCTTATAGTGGGTAGGAATGATCAGGTGCTCAGTATATAGCTCAAAAATCAAAGTTCTCAAAATGGCTCAAAATGACCGGTTGTGTCTGTCTTGGAAAAAAGATCCTCATGCAATTATTTTCGTCAAAAACCGAGTTCGAATGAGAAAGGTATTGTGTTCTTATCACTTTTCTAAACATGCAAAATTTGTAAAAAATTGCCAAGTCACTTCACAGTCAGCAGTCTGTATTGCTGACGTGGTAGGTGACTAAGCATGGTCAACAATGGTCAATGGTGAATCACAAGTGGACAAGTGGCATCGTTTCATTTGGCTTTTACAAGAGGTTTTTTGGTGCAATATGATTGGTTTAGTTATGGACCAATGGAAGAATGCCAAGTGGCAAGCCCGGCGGTCGCCATGTGGCACCTCCCAACAATCTTGACAGTCTACATAGTGGAACAAAATTCTTGTTGGAGGTTGGGTCGAATCCGTGACCTTTGCATATTGTTTGTACGTCATTACCAACTCCTCTACATGGTGTTTCTTACCTCGTATGTTCTCCGCGCTATTTTAAAGTGTAACGATTGGGATTTGGGTGGTTAGGGGAGGGCTAGTTCGCAGGCCAGCCCTCCCCCATGTGAACGCATTTTTTAGAAACCACAAACTTTTACAGTTAACCCGGTAGACAGTTCACCACACCGCGATGGTCAATCTTCGCAACGGTTTTGCATGTGAACACCACAATGCAGTTAAGGTTATAGTTAACTCTGGCAAACAATTCCAAATTTTGACATTTGTTGTTACCCCATGTGAACACAATTGTAATAAACCCTAACATTTAACCACTTCAACGACTCCAGCTCCCGTGTTTAATGTGATATTAACCATCACATGTCAACAACCCATCAAAACTATCCAATGTTATGGTTTTGGTTAACATAATCGTGGTATTAATGATGAGTTGGGTTTAAAGTTAATAAATGCAATTTAACAATAATTAACTGCAATTTAAAATGGCAGAGGTTTTGGCATTATCCCCAAATTAGGGTCTACTTCTAGATTTAGTTGGGCTAACTGGAGTAATTCCATAATTACAAGAGGAATTATAGGAAAAGACTGTCTGAGTCATAGAGAAGGAATTTCTGACCAAATTGAGATGAGGAAGATGTGTTATTGGCTAATTTGGACATTCTAAACACATTGGTGCAGGTATCATGAGCCATAGAGCTTTGTAAAACAACATTTTTTCCATATTGAGCTAATATAGAGGCCCAAGCCATTGAAGCTGGACCAAGGAGATGTAACCCAAGAGGGGTGAACTCTTTCATCAAAACATTATTTTAAAGTATCCTTTTGATGGTTTATTGTACTTGGAATGTCTGTTTTTCAGTACTTGTGTTTGAAGTTACTTTTATCATTAATGTCATTTTAAATTTAAGTAAATTTACCTATTTACATCCACAATCAGCTAATGAAACCTCAGTACAAGAAGCAATAAGAAAGAATATGTTTATAAATATGTAATTGATATTAGCACAACAAAAATAATGATTCAAAAACAAATCAGTCCACCTTCTCCATCTCCTTATTCATAATCTTCCCATAGCATGATAGAGTACCTATGTCTGCAATCCATTCATGACAAGAAAAAAGAAGTATGATAAAACCCTGATCTAAGATGGTGCATATTAATCTACTAACTGAGCCAAAACTAGATGAAAGGTTGGGAAAGAGGCTCAGTAACTATGCAATTGCATAACTCAGGTAGTTAGTGGTGAGCTTGAGCCTTGAGACTGCATAGTGTGTAGTTCAGGCTGGACTGAGGAAGAGAAATGTGCAGTCTGAGAGCTCAAGGTGACAAATGAGGGGATGGGCACTGAATCATCCTATTGCATAGTTTTGGAGGATAGATGAGCCCAAGTGATTACACATATCAGGGATTTGGTGATTTTTATCTCTGAGACTATGTAGTGCCCAGTTTAGGCCAGACTAAGGCGTCAAACTGCATATTTTCTAGATTGAGTGAGCTTGGCTGCGGGGTTTTGCAATGCTTATAAGAATTGTGTAGTTCTAGGTGGCAAAGGAGGTTGGGACATTATGTAGTTGCATAGTTTAGGAGCCCAAGGATGGGCTTGAGGCTAGAGACTGTGCAATGCATAGTTAAAGCGAGGTTTGGGGGATGAATTGCACAATTCTAGGAGACAAGGTCAAGCTTGAGCACTAGAACTACACAGTGTAGCAATCCTGTGAATTATGAACTTTTCTTTACACGAAGTCAAGGCAAAAGGATGTAGCTTGAGGGTTGGAACTGTGCAGTGCATAGTTGAGGAAGGTCGAATGAGGCTAGGTTGTTGAGGATGTTCTAAAAATTGGCTAAGTGTGGGACCAAAGAGACTGATGTGAACAGTGTGATATGAATTGAATTTGATCACACACTTGAAACTCTTTCACAATACAACAACATAGATCATTCAGAACATGCTAACAAAATAATTCTCTCAATGCGACAACTTTGGGATGACTTTATGATAAGTGCAACACTAAAGGTACACTTTGCGATGGCTGTGGTGACACTTGTGTGACAGTGCTAAAAAATTTAGGAATAAGTGTGGTTGAGTTTTAGATGGTTAGACCAACTCATTCACTCAAAGATAACCCCTTGAAACCACTCAAACAATCGTACATACATTATGCAATAGTTAACATGCGAAAAAGACACCAATTACTAAAGTGTGAATGAGTCTTGTGATATGTGGACAATAGTGAAGGTAACACATGCCAAAGAAACGATAACATGAAAATGACACTAATTAGAGTGAAGGAAAGTTAAAGAAATAGCCACAAACATGAAAAAAACAATCGTGAAAATAAAGGTGCGCGAAACTGACAATTTTCAAAACTCACCTATATAGAAGTACAAATGCAGCTAGAATGTGAGAAACTGTTATTGTGAGTGTGCACTAACTGTCGACATGGATTGGACATTACACATGCATAATCTTGATGAAACATGCTATGCTTGTCCAAGCTTATGAAAAAGGATGTGCTTATGAACGTGTTGCGGACGGAGCATGTGTGAGCAAGTGACTTCGACACTTTTGATCCAGGAAAGGATCTCAAAAGAATTAACTAACAAAGAAGTGACTATGGAACAACCGATCACAAGATCCACAGTAGGCTCCAAAATTCGAGTGTATGCAAAATTTTGGAGGGTGTATGTTGTAGCAAAAACACCTTCTTATCCAATCATGGGAAAATTATATTAGGTAAAACATTGATCCACAACTTCTGTGAATGGATATGATTTGTGCTATTAATCAAAATGATCCTAGGTTGCTCCTTCTAAGACCGGGTTAAACAAATTACACTTTTTTATATTTATATTTACCTTCTCATCTCTAAATCCTCATGGTCATCCTTGATTGATATCATCCTTTTTCTACCATGATTTTTAAATATTTGTGATAATTTTCAAATCCTTGAAAATAGATCATAATGACGTAAATAACCTATTTACTATGAGTTATTGTCCACCATAATTTAAGCAAGTAATTGTAGAAAAAATAATAGGAACAAGATGTAAATATATATATATGTATCGATAAAGTGTATTTGTGCAATCTTAGTAGTGTTTACTACCCACCAAAAAATTATGCAAGTCCTTATCCCTTCGTAAACAATAAACTTTTCCAATTAAGATATCAATTTGTAGTTTTTTAAAAACATAACATCCAATTTCTTGTTCTTGATAGTTTCTAGAGATATAGAGCTAGTTTATTTCCTTACAAATGATAATAATTCGAAAGTATACTAAGTCCCCATTTTATTAAATTTCTCATTTCATGCCTATTTCCTATGACTATTGTGTTATTTTATTGTTCAAAATGTAATTAACTTCATGATTTTAATTGGACATCTAATTTTCCCTTACATAATTTAATTAATTCCCAAGTGCAAACTTATGCATTGCCAAAAAGAATTAAATGCCTAAATCTTTAGTACTTATAATTTGAAATTTGATGTCTTGGCCCTAGCCCTGGGTGATGGATGGTAGAGAAAAAGGGACTTAAGGGAAGAAACATCCTAAAAATTAGATGTCCTCATTACAAGGATGTTTACATAAATGAACACCTCGCAATTATTTGTTATGGTGTCAATAGAAATCCAATATTATGATAGAAAATTAGGGATGTTCTAGATATCCAAGAATTCAAAAATTCCATTTAAAGAAAAACTATCAAAGTTCTAAATAGAAAGGAAATCGTAAATTTAGAAACCAAACTATGCAAGATTGTACAATGGACGTTTAAGAGTAGGATCCATCATCTCAGTGTTTCCATGGGGTATATCACTTGACATAATCCAAATATAATATTTAGAAGATCTGAGATCTAGTACCTTGGATTTATTTTTTTCACTGTCAAGATTCATATCTGCCATTTGATAGAGTGTAAATACCTAGAGAATTTTATCTATTTAGATATGGAAGTACAAAAATCTGGAAATTCTTGCATGTCACCATCATATAATCATAACATAAATTACGTCAGCATAAAATATAAATATATGAAATAGCCAACGGCCAACTAAAACTCACAAAATATAATAAAATGCCCTATCGTAAAAGGGTTAATTTAGTTATAGCCCTTCCAGATAAAATATGGTCATGCCGTCGCATCCATGAAGTACCACATTTCAGGCCCCATAGTTATTTCCAATGGTCAAAATTTTAGTTCATGATCAGCATGATTTTCTTCCTCTTATTTCATCAAATATTAAATATCACACACAATTCTTTGCACAGTTACACAGTGGTACAATCTACGAGTCTTGTATGCTCTAAAGCATCATGTAGAGTTTTGTTAACCGGGCATAGCCTGGCAAAGTAACATATTGATCTACTAGTAGAATAATTAATGTAGTTTATTCGTAAAGACATGCTGCTGGACGTGATATCATTTCAATAAATCTGTGGTTGGAGAGGTTCATCCATTTCTTCAGAGAACAGTGAAGACCAAATCTTCCAGATGGCCATCCTACCCATTATTGTTATGTGATGTTCAAATAATATTTCGACATCCATGAAGGCATCGGTTTCTTGGGATTCCAACAAGGGATGAATTCCTCCCTGCATGTCCCACACGCAAAAATTGCTCCATGAATCTTCATCCTTCGTCGCCTCCACATTGTATTTATTGATTGCAATGTTGTCGGATTGAATCTGTTGATGATCTTCCAAAGATTCAAAGAGTGTTTATAATATCGACTGTTGATATTTCAGTTATATGTTAAACGAGACATTTCTGATTGCTTATCACCATATTCAAGACTTGGTGAAGTCGCCTTTGAGCTGTTATAGGCTGCGAATTGAGCATAGGTAACAATCAATTTTTTCTTCAAATTCGCAACTGTAACAACGTTTGTGAAAATTCCATGTAACAAAAGTTAAAAACAATAACCACAGTTGATGAGACACTTATTCCAAGATGAATGTTGGGTAAGACATCGTGAGGGCTGTTCATTTGGTTGTTTATGGTGAAGAAAATTGGAAAAGGAAATGGTTAAGGATTTGGAAAGGAAAAATGACATTTTTTGCACATTTATTTATGAAAATAATGGAAATTAGGGGAAAAATGAGGTGAAAATTCATAAGTTGCATGTGAGGAGGAAAATGAAAGAAAATAATGGAAAATGAGGAAAATAGAAGCCCCATTCATAAAAAAACTTCTCACTATTAGTTGATAGCCTTTTGTCAGTTGACTTTTGGAGCTCTATTTTCTCTCTCCCATACTCTTGACACTTAGAGTTTTTTGGAGCATTTTGGCATTGGAGAAATAAAGGAAAAGTAGGCAAGATAAAGAAAAGATCAAGCAAGGAAAAGGAGGATCAAGTAGCTACACCAGCCTTCATTGCAAGTATCAACTGGATTGTGTATTTTCCTTGTTATATTTGACATGCATGGTATTGCATGTGGTTTTTTTCTACCATGGAATGGATTTTTCTAGGAGTGATAATATTTTCAGCCTAGTCTTTCCATTTCATAATAGCTTTGATGAGATGGGTCTCTCATAGAGTTTATGTGGGATGGTCGGATTGGATTCGAAGTTGAGTGGGCTGGATCTTTAAAATGACAAACACATTGTTTGAGTGGTTGTTGAACTGGACCGAAGATCACGAAGCCACTGGCCTATTAGCCCATGAATTACACTGTAGGTTGCGGTAAAGCTAAATTGTATGCCTCGGTGGGCCTAGCAATCCTTTCCCGTGAATGGTGTGATATACAACAAAGCCAAGATGTGGATTTTCTCTCTGTTGGGCCTAGTGATCTGCGGGTGGGATGCACGGTAAATCCTAGAGAGTATGTCTCGGTGTAGAGCCTAGTGGTCCTTGGATCACATTGTGGATGCATGGTAAAGCCTGAGAAACTAGGAGACACTCAAATTCCTCACGGTGTAGGTGAAGAACTCTGGTGGCATTCACATTGATTGGTGTTTTTGATGTGTTCTATGAGTTCCACATTCATGCTTAGAATATGGCACAGGGGTGATTAGTTGAAGAGAGACTTGGTTCAACCAATCTATGGTTGAGTGGAATGTGGTAGTCCCATCTCCAACGGTTTATTGCATTCATGAATGAGAAATTCATTCCCTTGATTTTCATGTGTAAATGTATAAATGTATTGATGTATTTGTGGATTTTAATGACTTATATGTTTATAGTATTTTTGTTCCAATTATAATGGTTATATGTATATTTTATGATAGCAGCAATGTATGGCTCTCATTATATTGTTACTTGTATATGAATGGATAATGTGTCTATTATGTAATAGAGGATAATATAGCAATTAACATGAGGGAACAATGGTTCATAGAGATTTCCACATAAGTATGAAATCCCTACACTTAATTATGTTGTTTACACCTGTAGGTTAGGTGTTGATGATGTGTTTGAATAAATGTTTGTCATGGATAGTAGGGATCTAGTCATGGTCTTCTTCATTTTATTTCTTTTGTATCATTGTTTCACTATCTTTTTACTGGTTCTAAGCTATCACTCGATTTTGGGAAATGGCCTGGGCTTTGGGCCTAAAAATGTGGCTTAAATGTCGGGGACACTAGCACAAAACTGCTAATTTTGGTCTCTCGTCAAGGGTAGGCAAGCCTATGAAAGCGAATTTAGGTTTTTCGTCATTCCCTTCCCCATAGTAGGAGAGCTATTATTTCTTAAGAGATCCAAAACAATAGCAGGACCCAAGGACAAGTTGTTTGAGTCGTTGGCTTGTCTCATGAGGGTTGTGTTGATGATGTTGGATGACAATGTGTAATGTTTTATCGATTCCACTTCTTTAAGGTCACATAGCAGGTCAAATCCTATCATAGTAGCCTCTTGTCTCATGTTTACCCCAGTTGGAATGGTCACTTAGGTGGATGTGGGAGGAGGGTTTTACAGAGTGGTATCATAGCATGGTTCAACTCTAAGACTAATGGGTGGTGTGTGTTGGTCATAAATGGATGTCAATTGCATGTGTGCCTCTTACACTTGCATTTTGTGTGCTTATTCCATTAGCTTGATGATTGATTATGGTTGTAGTAATGTTGACATGGAGAATTTGATATTGATTTCGTGAAATGTATTTGTCATGAGTACGTGACTAGTTGAATATGGATTATATTTCACTTAAATGTTGATTTCATCTCACCTACTTACATCCTTGTATGTTATGTTACATTATTGAATATTTTATTATGTGTAGCAGTCATGTAAGTTGATTACAATAAGTCATCACTAAGGTTTGAATACATGTGTTTATCTGTATGTGTAGTTGATTAGACATTTCTTGTGCATGTTGTTGGTAACATGTGGCAATGTGTATAATGGAGTAATGGTTGTTGTCATGCATGAGGTCCTAACATGCATTTTGGATATGGCCCTGCATTGATGACTGGACGTAGCTAGAATGATATTTATATGTTGATGCACTTGTTGTATATTTATATGTTATTATGTATATGTTATACATGTATTACGCTGATTTGGCGATCTTGCAGAAAAGGTATCCTTCCCGAGCTATACTGAGGTACATTTATTTATTGTGATTTGGTTTATCTGACATATTATACATTGCAAGAAGAAAGACCAAATGGCTAGGAAGACGGTTGACTACAAAGACTCTCCCTATAAATACGAAGAGCAGTATGGTGTTGGAAATCCTTCCAATTTGGCAGTTACACTGACAAACTTAAAAGAAGAGATAAGGACTTGTAAGGTTGATAATGACCGCATCATATAGGAATAAAAGAAGCAAGCTGAGGTTAATGCTATACTTCTTCAGATTTTGTCAGAATTGCAGTGACAAGGGCCGCTTTAGATCAGCCATGGACATGATGATGGAACTAATGGGGCATGTGGTAGAAATTCTCCTAGTAGGCACAAGTCGGATAGATCTAATATAGTGAGAGATGGTAGGTTGTTGGACACCCCGAATAGGAGGGGTGATTAGTACAAGTACTATTCTAGTTTTGGGTTCCTATAGACATCATGATCGTCATCGTTATCATCATTACAGGAGGAATGATAGGTGATACTTGCTAAATGAATTCAAGAAAGAAAAACCACCTACCTTAGATGGAGATGTGAAGAAGCTAGAAGATGTAGAGGCTTGGATACTTGGGATGAATTTTTTTTTTTTTAGTTGCATGAGCACACAGATAACATGAAGGCCATAATAATTATGTTCAATTTGAAATGTAAAGAAGACATCTAGTGGGAATATGTTAAGAAGGTCAGATACATCAAGATAGATGATCTGAGTTGGCAGGAGTTGAGGAGGATTTTTAAGAAGAGGTACTTGTGAGAAATATACTACAACAGTAAGGCTAAATAATTCTATGAGCTAAAGATGGGATCAATGACAATTGATGAGTACGTGACCAAGTTTCTGGAGCTATTGAGGTATGTGCCATATATTACTGATGAGAAGGCTAAAGTTTAGAGATTTGTAAGTGGTCTTCCATTAGCTTTTAGAGATCAGATTGAGTATGATGAGCCTCGATTTCTTGAGGAAGTTATTTGGAAATTGAAGCATTTTTATGAGTAGTCAAAGCATAATAATGAGTCTCAGCATGGATGGAAGGGAAAAGACAAAGGTATAGGTAAATGGTAGCCTAAGAGGACAAGGCCTCGGAATACAAATGGGAAAGAGAGTGTGGCACCAAAAATGAATTTTAATGTAGCTATACAAGGGAATGGATCATGTCATGAGGAACACCTTAGGAGAGATTGTCTACAGCATCATCGTGGAAGGCCTACGATATACAGTGCACAAAAGGCACGGACTATTGGGGATGTTTGTCAGATTAGTCCACGTATCTATGCAATAGTGAACAACAGGAAGGAAGAACACTAGCCATCTATCATTGAAATGGATAGTAAGCTTTGTGATCAATTTATTTCTATTTTGATTGACTCTGGATTTGATTATAGCTATGTTAGTCTTGCCTTGGTCGATAAGTGTGGTTTGAGTAAGGAATTGCATGTAGAGTCTTGGTTAGTGTAGTTGGCTATAGGTACAATGAAGAGAATTGATCATTGGACAATATCTTGCACATTTCATTTGAATGGTATGCATGTTTTAGCACATCTAAATCTGTTACCGTTATGATCATAAAATATGTTGTTGGGCATGGATTGGTTGTATCTTCATAAAACCAAGATAGATTGTTATGACAAATCTATTGAGTGTGTTGATGACAATGGGAACTAGATGTCTTACAGGGTAAGAAGAAAGCCACATTAGTTAGGATGGTTACAGCTATGCAAGCAAAGCATAGCCACAGGAAGGGGTGTAAGATATCTGTAGTACACATTTCTAGTGATAACAGTAAGGAGGTTGAGGATGCAGATGTGTTGAAGTATCACTTTTTACAAAAGTTCAAGCATGTATTTCTTGAGGAAATTACAGAGTTTCCACCTCATAGGGAGGTATAATTTTCTATTTAGTTAGTGCCAAGGGCAACTCCAACATCAAAAGCACCTTACAAGATGAGCTAAAGTTGCAGTTGAAGGAAATGTTAGATAAGGGACACATTAGGCCAAGTGTATCACTTTGGGGCACACTGGTCATTTTTGTGAAAAGGAAAGATGGTACTCTCAGATTATGCATTGAATTCAAGTAGTTGAATAAAATGACTATCAAGAACATGTAACATTTGCTGAGGATTGATGAATTGTTCAATCAGCTGTAGGGAGCAACAGTGTTCTTGAAGATTGACTTGAGATCTGGATACCATCAGGTACAGATCAAAGAGGAGGACATTTCCAAGATTGCGTTCAGAACCACGTATGGGAATTATGAGTCTGTCATTGTGCATTTGGCTTAACTAATGTTCCAACTACATTTATGTGCCTCATGAATAGTGTGTTGCATCCTTATTTGGATACGTTCGTTATTGTGTTCATTTATGATACACTGGTATATTCTAAAAAAGAGGAAGAGCGTGTAGAGCATTTAACAACAATGTTGAGGTTGTTTAGGGAGAATTAGTTGTATGTTAATATCAACAAGTGAAATTTCTTTCAGACTAAGGTACATTACTAGGGGCATGTTGTCTCAAATGAGGGAATCATAGTAGATCCAAAGAAAATAAGGGCCATCATGGAGTGGGTAGCTCCTAAGAGTGTGGATGAGGTGAGATATTTCATGGGTCTAGCAGGCTATTATAGGAGGTTCATCAAGAAATTCTTGTTGATTGCTTATCTGATTACATCATTACAGAGGAAAGGTAAGAAGTTTGAATGGACATAGGAGTCTAAGGCTAGATTTGAAAAACTTAAGCATTTGTTAACACTTACACTAGTGTTATGGATTTCATATCCGGACAAAGAGTTTGTAGTGTGCACAAATTATTGCAAGAGAGGACTTGGTGGAGTACTTATGCAAGATGGACAGATGGTATGCTATGAGTTGCAAAACTAAATGGGCATGAGCATAACTACCTAACAGATGACTTGGAGTTAGCAGCGATCATACAAGCAATAAATATGTGGAGACACTATCTTCTTGGTAGTAGATTTGTACTGATGAGTGACCATCTTGGGTTGTGGTATTTTTCTAACCAGCTAAATCTTAACGCCATGCAAGCTAGATGGTTGGCCATGATCAATGAGTTTAATTTCAAGTTCAGGTACATCACAGGTAAAGAGAATAGGGTGGAAAATTCTGTCAGTAGATAGGTACAGGTACATCACTTGGTAGCTATGAGCTCCTATGGGAAATACATACAGGATAGGAACTTGCAGGTAGTTCAACAGCATGTTAGGTATATGGAGATTGTGCATAGGTTGCAGCATGGTACTTGTACAGGTATAAGTACACGTACAAGTAGTGGTATAGGTACAAGTGGTAGTACAAGCATAGGTATAGAGACAACTGCAAGTGCATAGGGTATGGATTAGTTTCTTACACTATCTATATTGGTTAGGTTTTAATGTAGGATATATGTACCAGATAACAATGAGATCAAGAAGGTGATCTTAAGGGAGTTGCATGTGAAACCTTATTCAGGTCACCCAAGTTATTAGAAGACATTGACAACAATGACGATATTTTACTATTGGTTGAATTTGAAGAGGGATGTAGCAGAGTTTGTGGCAAGGTGTTTCGACTATAAGCGAGTGAAAGAAGAGTGTAAACATCTAGGTGGACCGTTACAGCCGATTATGATTCCATAATAGAAATGGGAGGTTATTTCCATGGATTTCATCACAGGGATTCTGATGCTAGTGAAACAACATGATTCCATTATGGTTATCGTGAACAGGTTGACGAAGATTTTACATTTCATTCTAGTGATGTATACATTCTCAGCTAGCGATGTAGCATAGGTATTCATCCAAGATGTGGTTAGACTGTATGGTGTTCGAAAGAAGATTTTGTTATACAAATATTCGAAGTTCACTTCCAAGTTTTGGAAGGAGTTATTTGCAGGACTGAGCATAAAGTTGGCCTTTATCATAGCTTATCATCAATAGACAGATGGACAATCAGAGAGGGTCAATAGGATATTAGAGGACATGTTGAGGATGTATTTGATGCATCAGTGGAGGAAGTGCAAAGAGTATCTCCCTTTGGTAGAGTTCGCATACAACAATGATTATCAAGAGCCATTGTATGGGCATAGTTGTAACACTCCTATTAGTTGGAGTGATCCTGTTAGTAGGGTATTGATTGGACTAGATATGTTGGTGGAGATGGAACAAGAAATGTAGGTGATCAAGAAGAATATAAAGGAAGCACAAGATAGGAAGAAGAGTTATGCAGATAGGAAAATGTTGTTCAAGGAGTTCTAGGTTGGGGAACAGGTTTACTTGTACATCAAACCGAAGAAGAGCTCCATGCAGATTAGATCATGTGCTACGCTGGCACCACCGTTTTGTGGACCCTTCAATATCATTGAGAGGATTGGTGCAGTAGCTTATCGACTTGCACTGCCTCCAACAATGAAATTCCATGATGTTTTCCATGTATATTTTCTTAAGAAGTATGTTAAGGATGTTGATCATGTGATTGACTGGTTTGTATTGTAGGTGGAACTAGATAGATAATTGCAGTTGGAGCCTTAGTGTGTATTGTAGAAAAAGGTCCTCATGCTCTGAAACCAAAAAATCGAGGAAGTTAAAGTGTAATGGAAGCACTTTGGGACCAATGAAGCTACATGGGAGATGACAAATCAGATGTGGGCTAGGTATCCTTGTTTTCTGGTTGAGGGAAAGAAGCTTCGATATCGTGGTTTGATATATGCTTTATGGTGGTTGACATATGTTTTATGATTGTTTGGTATGTGCTATATCATGTTTCAATATATGCTTAGATATGGTGTTTAGCATATGCTTTGATATATGCTTTGATATATGATTTGGTATACGTTTTTGGTATATCTTTTGATTATGTTTTTATATGTACATATGTGTATGGATGTAAAAACTGCCATCAACTATGTTATAAAGCTCCACTATGTGGTATGTGTGTTATGTCATTGTGATTTTGTCTTAATGTTACTATGTTGTCATGTGGTTATGTTATCATGATGTTATGATGTCATGTGGGTTGGTACTTAGTAGGATGATCATTGTAAATACCGTAATGAGTTGTGTTATAAAGCTCCACTATGCGATATGTTATCATGATGTTTTGTTTTAAGCAGATATTTCATTGTAAAGACTCCATCAAGATGTGTTATAAAGCTCCATGATCAGTATGCCTTCTTTTCAATGGATTTTTGATGTATACGTGTGATTGAACACCAAGAATGGTGTCCCCCAAGGGGGACGGTTATGTACCAACCTTGGTGAAAATTCCATGTAATTAAAGTTAAAAAAAATAACTACAGTTGATAGGACACTTATTCCAAGATGAATGTTGGGCAAGACATCCAAGGGGGTGTTGATTTGGTTGTTTATGCCTAAGGAAATTGGCGAAGGCATTGGTTAAGGATTTGGAAAGGAAAAATGGAATTTTTGGCACATTTATTTATGAAAACAATTGAAATTAAGAGAAAAGGGAGGTGAAAGGTCACAAGTTTCATGTGAGGAAGAAAATGAAGGAAAATAATGGAAAATGAAGAAAATAGAAGTCTCATTCATAAAAAAGGCTTCTGAGGATCAGTTCGTAAACTTTTGTTAGTTGAGTTTCAAAGCTCTCTCATTATTTTCTCTCTCTCTCTCTCTTTCATACTCTTGACATTTAGATTTTCTTGGAGATTTTTCATTGGAGAGAGAAAGGAAAAGAAGGCAAGAGGAAGAAAAGATCATGTAGGGAAAAGCAAGATCAAGAAACTACATTTGGCTTCATTGCGGGTACCAACTTCCATGTGTATTTTCCTTGCTAGATTTGGCATGCATAGTATTGCATGTGGTTCCTTTCCACCATGGCATGGGTTTTTCCAGGTGTAACAGTATTTTTAGCCTAGCCTTATAATTTCCTAATAACATTGATGAGATCATGGGTTCTCTCATACAGTTTATGTGGGATGGATAGATTGGGTTCAATGTTGAGTGAGGTGGATCTCCGAATTGACAAACACATGGTTTGAGTGCTCCATGAACCGGAGTGAGGATCATGAAGCCATCAGCCTAGTAGCCCCTAAATTGGACTGTGCATTGTGGTAAACCCAAATTGGGTGCCTCAGTCAGACTCGGATTCTTGCCAGTGAATGGTGGGATATACCGTAAGGACAAGAGGTGGATTTTCTCTTTATTGGACCTATTTTTCCTGAGATGGGATGCATGGTAAAACCTAGAGAGTATGTCTCATTGTAGAACCTAGTGATCCCTTTATCGGACTATGGATGAATGGTAAATTCTAAGAGACTACGAGGCACTAAAATTCCTCAAGTTGTACTATGAAAATAACTTTGATGGCATCCATGTTGATTAGTGATTTTAATGTGTTCTATCAGTCCCACATTCATGCTTGGAATATGACACAACAGTGATTGACTGAAGAGAGACTTGGATTAGCCAATCTATGGTCGAGTGTAATGTGGTAGTCATATCTCCCATTGGTTTATTACATTAATTAATGAGAAATTCATTCCCTTGATTCATGTGTAAATATATTGATGTATATATGGATTTTAATGTTTGATATATTTATAGTATTTTTGTTCTTATTATACTATATATATATTATATATATATATATATATCTTATGATAGCAACTATATATGGCTCATCAACATGTATTTACTTGTATATCAATGGATAATGTGTCTATGACCTAATAGAGGATAATGCGGAAATTGACATGAGGGAACAATGGCTCATAGTGATTCTCAGATCAGTATGAGATCCCTACACTTTATTCGGTTGTTTAGACATGTAGGTTACATGTTGATGTGTTTGACAAAATGCCTTTCATGGCTCGTAGGAGTCTCGTTATGGTCTTGTTCAGTTTATTGCTTTTGTACCATTGTTTCCTTGTCTTTTTACTGATTCTAAGCTATCACTCCATTCTGGGCAGCGGCCTGGGCTCTATGCCTAAAAACGTGCCTTACATCCTGGGGTCGTTGGCACAAAACTAGCAATTTCGGTCTCTGGTCATTGGCAGGAAAGCTTATAAGAGCGACTTTGGATTGTTGGTCACTCCCTTGCCCATAGCATGAGAGAAATTATGGCCCGAGAGATCCAAGACAATAGTGGGACCTAGGGACAGGATGTCTGAGTTACTGACTTGTGTCCTAAGGGAACATAGTTAATGATCAAACTAGAAAATGAACTGGTACCCATTTTTTTGAGGTAGCAAAAAATCTGATTTTGGAAAGTGGCGATGCTAGAATACACTTTTCTTTTTTAGCATATTTTTGGCAATTTTAATTTTGTTATGTATCAAGTATGAACATAGTGATTTTCATGTTGATTTTGAAAAGTGTTGATGTAGCATCAACCCATTTTTTTTAGACGGTTGATTTTTGACACTTTAATTTTTTTTATGTATCAAGTAAAAACACTTTTTTTAAATGTTAGTGATTTTCATCTTGATTTTGAAAAGTGTTGATGCATCATCAAGCCTTTTTGTTTAGAGGGATTATTTTTTATACTTTAACTTTTATAATGTATTAAGTGTCGATATTTTTTTTTAATGTTTGTGATTTTCATGTTGGTAATAAAATATAAAAAAAAAATGACAATAAAAACTTAAATAATAAAAAAACATATATAAAAAAACACCCGAAAAAATGTTCAAAAAAAACAAAAACAAAAAAAATTAAACAAAAAATTAAAAATTAAAAATTGAAAAGAAAAATACAAATATTAAAAAAATATAAAAAAAATGAAATTATTTTCAAAAAAAACATATATATTAAAGAAAAATTTGAAAAATAAAACTAAAAAAGAAACACATCTATAAAGATTTTTTTTAAGCTAATAAATAATAATAATAAACTAAACAAAATTATGAAAAATAAATAAATTAATTAATAAATTAAAAAAATAACTTAAAATAATTATAAAAATTATAAAAATTATAAAATAAAATTAAATAAAAATTTTGAAAAAATTGTAAATACAAAATACAAAAATTAAAAATTATACTAAAAAAATATATATTAAATTAAAAACAAAACAAAACCAAACAATTAAAAAACATTAAAAAAAACAAAAACAAAAATTGAAAAAAAAAAAGGTTAAAAATATGTCTATTTTTTTATTTTTTTTTTTTTTAATTATTTTATGATACTATTTTATTTTATTTTTTAATTTAACTTTTTTATTTTTCTCTAATTTTTTATATTTGTAGTTTATTTTATTTTTATTTTTTACAATTTTATAGTTTTTTTCTGTCTTTTTCCTTTATAGTTGATTTTTTTAATTCATGAAAATTTTTGGAAAAAATCACACAGAGTATTAGGTCGACACGTTTCAAACCAGCCAATATGGTTCATCTTCAGGACAAAATGAAGAGTCAAATCTCGAAGGAAGGTTAAATAAGAAGGTAGGTCAACCTAACGGTTAGAGGAAAATGACTACATTTGACCAGGGACGGAAGTAATCCAAACGGCTATATGCTCTAAATTGCTTAAAGAACTAATAAATAACAATTATTTAATATATCAATTAACTTATTCAATCTTTATTTATTAATGTATTTATTTATTTTATTATCAATTAGAAAAAATGAGTAAAATAAACCACAATGAAAATATATAAATAGTAACAAAATAAAATACAAAATAAATAAATATAAATATATAAAAGTCACAAGTGAGGGAGTTCTTAAAAAAATAAAAATAATAATAATAAAAGGGGATAAATAAACAATAATGCAATGAAAAATATTTAAAAATAAAAAAGGAGGGTGGTAAAAAATAAATAAGAAAATAAATAAATAAACACACACACACACATATAACGATAGTGTTAATAGTAATAAATGAAATTGATCACAAATACATAATATTATTCAAAAACAATAAATAAAAAGAGGGGGAATCCTTTGTATAAAATAAAAAATAAAAAAGGAGAAAGACTAAGAGGAGAGGGCGGGAATCCAATAGCTACTAATTTTCCAGCCATCATCCCTATTAATGTTATTAGAGGACCGCTCAATTTCAATTGCTTCCCTAAACTTGTGGTGATGAAATTGAGAAATTCTTATGACGACCTTGGCATCCTCAATGCATATGTGATGCTTGGTCTTCACTGCATGTTTGGCTAAAGCCAAGGATTTGGTCCTCCCATGTTTTATATTAGCAGCATATTCCTTAATCCTTTGGTTAATAGACTGACCTATTTCTCTGACATGGGATGACATAAACAACTTTCAAATCCATAGGGTTCACATGGTGTTTAACCGACTTTAGGGAGCTTCTAATGGTATTGAGGGGTCTAAAGGTTGAGGGAACATTATATTTCTTCAAGACTCTCGCAATCTTGTCTATCGTCCCTTGGATGAAAGGGAGGTGAACTCTTGAATGTTGATCAAATGTGTCAGTCTTAACCTTAGGACCCTTACCATCTTTGAGGAAAGCTTTAACACCTTGCTGCCTACTATAACCATTCTGGACAAAAACATTGAGGAGATGGGATTTTTCTTTAGAAAGGTGGTCTTTATAAAAAATCCTTAAAGCCCGAGTGGCTAACGTGCTGACAACACCTATCTTCTGTGTAGGAAAGTGATGGGAACTTGCATGGAGATGTTGCTCAGGATGAGTCTTTTTCGATACACCTAATGGGAGAAAGAACCATCAGCCTTCCTAGAAATGAGGACAATGAGGAAAGGAAGGTAACCATCAAATTATCATTCCATGGTGAATTTTATGGAGCTAGACTAATTATTAAGATGCTCGAAAAAGTTATCTAACTTGTCAGGACCATGCTTCCAAATGGAGCAGGTATCATCAACAAATATTTTCCAAAGTTTGGGTTTAGAAACCGCCGAGGACTCGGTCCGACCGACCAAGATCTTAAGCTTCGAGGCTAAATATTTAGCTAAAAGATAGGTAGGCCCACCTATGGTGTTGACAATGGGTCTAAGGGGGGCCCCTTCTTTGTCAATTTTAGGGAGCCCATAGATCTTGGGAGTGATGGGGTTACTCTCAATAAGCTTATGGCCAAAGGAGGCAACAGTGCTACTAGATTTAATGGCAAGAGCAACCAACCTAGAAATCTTTTTCAATGGATTTTTGTCAAGCTTTGTGTAGCTTCCTCTGTTGTTCAAGTGATCCAACATATGTTTCCGATAATCTTCCTTATCAAGGATGATAGTAGCCCCACCCTTATCTGCCTTTAAAACAATAATTTCTGAGTTCTTATTCAAGTATTTTAGGGCTTCAAACTCTTCCTTACTGATGTTGGGCTTAGGGGGGTTAACTTTCCTAAGGATAACTACACAATATTTCTGAATAGTATCTTTGGTATTATCTGGTAAGTCCTTAATCCCATATTTCAACATCACACATAATATCTGCTACCAGAATCTTCTTTGAAGCAAGGGAAAAATTTAATCCCTTCTCCAACAGCCTAAAGACCCAAGGAGGAAAATAAAAACTAGATAAATTAACTACTTTATTATTAGGACGATTAATATAATTATTAATAGGATGAACATTATTATTGCTATTAATATATTTATTATTACCTTCATTATTCTTATTTTTAATATATCTAAAATCACTCTTATTTATGTTATTATAGTTAGACTCCATGAATTCTTTATTATGACCTGATCTATTGTTCATATTATTAAAGCTCCTTATATCATCATCCTTACCAATGTCTGCGGAATTAAAAATATTGTCATTAATACTATTATTAATCTCACTAAAAGATATATTATTATTATTATTATGACTACAGTAATCAATATTAGAATAAATATTGTGATGTTTAATACTATAGGCATAAGAGAGGGCTCGATGATCTGAAGTAAAGGGGACCGGGGGAGTCAAACGAGAGGTCACATGAGACACGTGATAACTGTGAGGGAAAGAAATAGGCATCGAGGAGTCATCCTGAAGGTCAACATTCTGGGGTGTGGGTGGAGCAGAAGGGCGAGAGGCGACAGTAGAGAGGCTCACAGAATATGGAGGAGATGAACGATGAGTCAGTTGGCTGGGATGGGGAGGACCGAATGAGCAAAGGAAGGGATCAGACAGGCATACTAGGGTCAACGGATGAGAACTGATCGAAATGGAATTGGCAGAAGAGGGGCATGGATGACAGGAGCATGATAGCGAAGAAGGGACATGGCATCCTTCCAACCTGTGAACAACATTGGGATCAACATCATCCAAGAAGTCGAGAGGTAGTGAATGAGCACATTCAAGTAGGGAATCGAGTTCACCAACAGAGTTGTCTGTCGGGCTAGATTGTGGACCGACTGAGCCAGAATCATTGCCATTGCTTGATCCGCAGTCCACTACCTCTTGCTCAACAATAATCTCATCGTTGATTTTTTTGTCATGTTTTAAAGTTTTTTTATGCTTTATTTCTTGTTATTATTTTTAAAAAACGCTTATGTTTTTTTTATTGTTTTTTCTATATTTGAAATTTTGGTGTCTTTTGTATTATTTTTGTGTTATTTTTAATGTTTTTAATTTTTTATAATATTTGATTTTGTTTATTATATTATTTTTGTGTTTTTTTTTTTTTTTTAAATTTATTTGTTTTGGCTTTTATTTTTATTTTTTTCTACAGGTTCCATGTCAATGCTCGTCTAGCAACCTAATCCTATAATCGGCAATTTGATAGTTGATTTTAAAATTTTCGTTATAATGAATCGAGTATATGCCCACAATGTATCAATTTCATTGTTGGTATTTAAGTTTTCATTACAATGGGCCGAATTCACCTACATGGCGTGTCAATTTGATGGTTGATTTTTAAATTTTTGTTGTAATTATCAAGTAATATTAGGCTAAGATTTTAAAATCATTATATTTAGCATTTAAAGAATAAATTTCTCTTGGGTGTTCATTTTTAAAGTTTTTTGTCATAATTTTTTTCCACAACTTCATACTCGAAATCTTTTGAAAACTTTAGATTTTTTTGTAGTCATAATCTTTGGTTCTAATTGCATGGTTGAAAATTGTCAAGATTTTAATGTTTTTCTAAGTCATGATATTTAATCTTTAATGCTATGGTTGAAAACAATTATAATTTTAGGGTTTTTAGAGTCGGGATATTTTATCTTTAACAACATGGATGGAAATAATTGGAAATATCAAGATTTAAGACATGATATTTTATCTTTAACATCATGTCTGAGAATTGTTGGAATTTTACAGTTATTCAAAGTACAAATATTTTCTCTTTAACTCCATTGCTAAAAGATGTCAAAATTGTAACCCAATTTTTTTTTCTTATTCCAAAATAAACACATTGTTTTAAGGGTGTTTTTCATCCATTTTTCAAAACAAAAATGGATTTTACTTCCATTTAAATTTATTTTTGAAAATTTACCCTAAAAAAAACATCATTATGGAATAAACAATTTTCATTTTTGGGTTGTTTTTTCATGTTTTCTTGGGGTTTTTGGGCTAAAGTACACATTTTGAGGTAATAGTTCCTGTTTGATCGATAACTATGTTAGGGTTATGTTGATGATGTTGGATGATTGTGTGTGATTTTCCATCGATTCCACTTCCTTAATGCCACATAGGGGGTTGAATTCGATCATAGTAGCCTCTTGTCTCATGTTTACCTCGATTGGCATGGTTAATTGGGTGGATGTTGGAGGAGGGTGTTACAACAACCTACCATGCAATAGACAATTTTAGACATCTCAGGCATTATCAATATTAAATTCAAAATCTATATGTATTAGAACTATACTATAAACCAAATTCAATCTATATGTATTAGAACTATACAATAAACCAAATCTTGCATTTGGACAACCTCAAGATGATGAATTCATTTAGGTCTTGTTGTCAAGAGGTGTAATTGTTGGAAAGGTAGAGGATAGAAAACACAAATTTACACACAAAACACATGATTTGAGGCTCTTCTATTGATCACAAAAAAAAATGATTGATCACAATGAACCTAGTGAGAGATATTTATATGTTTCCAACTAGCAATTCACCTAAAATAACTTGACATTTAATCACACACCAAATTCCTCTATCACTTAACTCGACTTGACTCAACACTCAGTTAGCTGACTCTCTAATTTTAGATACTTCTCCATGCGGGAGTTAATTAGCCATTTTAACGTTCAACCTTAATTATGGTTGTTAAACTAAGACATGACTGATGACAACTCAAACATGCTTTTTGGTTTATGTCTCAGCTAGGCTTACGACACCCAAGTTTCTTCTATGAAACTCAAACATATAATTTGTTAATAACTTCGTAAATATATCAGCCAATTGATCACTAGATTTACAAGGCTTCAATTGAACTTCTCCATTGCTCACAAGTTCTTTAATAAAGTGATATCTAGTATGAATATGCTTTCTCTTTCGATGAAACACACTATTCTTGGATAGTGCAATCACTGAGGTGTTGTCGCAGTATATTCTTGTTGATCCTTATTGTTTCTGTTCGAGTCTATCAAATACTCTTTTTAACCACACTACTTGACATGATGTTGATGTTGCTGCTACATATTCTGCTCTCTGCCAATGATAGTGTTATAATAGGTTGCTTCTTAGATGCACATGAAATCACACCTAAACCAAGATGGAACACATAACCATAAATTCTCTTCCAATCACCCAAAATTCCCTGCAAATCAAATCCTTATTTTCTATGCTTGCATACATTATGCCACAATCTCTTGTTCTTGCTATGTATCTTAGGATTTG
This sequence comes from Pinus taeda, assembly GCA_000404065.3. Classification (NCBI taxonomy): domain Eukaryota; kingdom Viridiplantae; phylum Streptophyta; class Pinopsida; order Pinales; family Pinaceae; genus Pinus; species Pinus taeda. The sequence goes on along the minus strand of APFE030487236.1, from coordinate 30,957 downwards.
TTTTACTGCACTCCAATGTGTGTCTTTTGAGTCTCCATAAATCTAGAAATCGAACTCACTCCTTGCATAATATATGGTCTTGTACATGTGGGATACCTGAGGCTACCAACCCATCTTTTGAACAGAGGTTCATTGATATCTAATCCTTCATCATCCTTTCTTAACTCTGTACCTATTACAGTTGATGTAGGGACAGGTTTACAATTATCCATCCTAAATCTTTTCAACAAATCTCTAGCATAGTTATTTTGGAAAATAAAAATTCCTTTTCTAGACTGCTCAAATTCTATGCCAAGGAAATATTTCTTCAAACCAAGATCTATCATCTCAAATTATTTCATGATGGTTGCTTTAAATTCATCCAATTCAAAGTCACGTGTATAAATAATGTCATTAACATATAAGAAAATAATCAAAATTTGTCCATGCTTATTTACCTTTATGTACAAGATAGGCACAATGATGCTTCTGCAAAATCCATTCTTGATCATGTAGTTGTCAATTCTGCTATACCAAGCTCCAGGCATTTGCTTGAGTCCATAGAGCACATTTTTAACGTGTAAAATTTATCCTCTTAACCTTCAACTTCATATCCCGGAGGCTGCTGCATATAAATTTCTTCTTCTATAATTCCATTCAAGAAGGTTGATTTCACATCCATTTGATATACTTTTCACTTTTTTTGAGCTATTATGGCTAGAACTACTCTTACAGTATCCAAACTAGCTACCTAAGAAAACGTTTCTCCAAAATCTATTCCTGGTCACTACGAGAACCATGTTACTAGATTTATTTCTTAAATCTATCAATTTCACCTTTCTCATTCAACTTTTCCTTGTACACCCACTTCACACCAATGAGATTTTTGTCTTTTGAAAAATCAACCAAATCCCACGTATCATTGTTTTTAATAGTTTCAATTTCTTCATCGATGGCTTGCGCCTCATTTTCATCTTTGGTTGCTATTTTCAAACGAAGAAGGTTGAAATGACAATAATGAAAAGTTTGAACTAACATCCAAATCATCATAAATATCTTTCAAACCTCTTATCTTTCTCCTGCCATTGCTTGGTCCATCACCTGATTGATTGTTGGGAGAATCTCAATCTATTGATTTGATTGAAGATCCATGTTTCTCAACAAATGTTGGATTCCTTGCTGGTGTGACTTTTTTTGGAATGTGTTCTTTCAATCCTTACTGTTCCTTTTCTACTACACATCTTATTCCATGAGTGGCGCTTGTGAATCAACTATTTTTTCTATAATACCATTCCATGACTCTTGTTATTTGCACACAGCATTTCTGTTAATTATGGTCTTCCTTGTGACAGGGTTATACAATTTTTAAGCTTTTGACTTCTCACTATAATGAGTAAATATGCATTTTTCACTCTTATTATCCAATTTTCCTCTTAGCTATTTAGGCACATGTGCATAAGCTACACATCCAAACATTCTAATATGAGATACACCACAAGATATACTTTGTTCATCATTCTTTGTAGGAGATATGTTTACTAAATAAACAACACATGCAACTGGTTCTACCTAATACTCATTAGACAAGTTTCTTCCTAGTTCATTTATAAAGATTTTTGGAAAAATCACATTGAAAATATTTGGTCGACGCATTTCGAACCGGCTAGTGTGGTTCATCTTTAGGACAAGATGAAGAGACAGATCTCTGATGAACGTTAAATAGGAAGAGAGGTCAACCTAACAGCTAGAGGAAAACAACGATGTTTGAATAGGGAGGGAATTAAATTGTTTATTTATTTATTTATTTATAAATTATTATTATTATTATGATAAACTAAATGGCTTATATTTGACAAGGGGAGGGAATTATTTAAATTGTTTAATTAATTAATTTATTTCATCCTTATGTATTTACTTACTCATCTATCTATTTTATTATCTGATTTGGGAAAATGATAGCTAAGGATTATATATATATGAAAAGTGAATAAATAAATAAAAATTAATATCCAATAAAAACTATTAAAAATATATAAAAATAAAAGAGGGTGTTTCTTCTTTAAAAAATTTTTTATAATAATAATAGTGATAGCAATGAAAATAATAATAGTAATAAATAAAAATATTGATAATGAAATACTAATAAAATTAATTAAATAAATAAAAAGAGAGGGTAATCCTCTTTAATGAAAATTAATAAGGAAGAATAAAAAGGGAAAAAAACATAAAAAAAATAAGAACGGGGATAAAAAGCTCAGACAAAGAGGAGAAAAACTAAGAAGAGAGGGTGGGAATCCAACAAGCTACCAATTTTCCAGCCGTCACCTCTATTAATATTATTAGAAGATCTCTCAATTTCAATGGCTTCCCTAAACTTACGGTGATGAAAATGAGAAATCGTTGCGATGACCTTAGCCTCCTCAATGCTTATATGATGTTTGGTCTTCACTGCATGTTATGCCAAAGCAAAAGATTTAGTCCTCCTCATTTTCATCACCACAAGTTTAGGGAATCCATTGAAATTGAGAGGTCTTCAAATAATATAAATAGGGATGACGGTCGGAAAATTAGTAGTTGTTGGATTCCCGCCCTTTCTTCTTAGTTTTTCTCCTCTTTGGCTAAGCTTTTTAGCCCCGTTCTTATTTGTTTTATGTTTTTTCCCCTTTTTGTTCTTCCTTTTTAATTTTCATTAAAGAGGATTACCCCTCCCTTTTATTTATTTATTCACTTTATATATATATATTATATATACTATATATATATATATATATATATTATATATTATATATATATTATATATTATATTATTATACAATATATAACATATATATATTATACATATATATATATATTATATATATATATATATATATATTATTTTTCAGTTAGATAATTAAAAAAAAAAAAGTAAATAAATAAGGAACAAATAAATTAACTTACTAGTTAAATAAACAAATATTTATTATTTATTAATTATTTAAACAATTTAAATAATTCCCTCACCTAGTCAAATATAGTCATTTTCCTCTAGCCATTAGGTTGTCCTTTCTTCCTGTTTAACCTTCGTTTGAGATCTATCTCTTCATCTTGTCCTGAAGATGAACCACACTGGCTGGTTCGAAACGTGTCGACCAAATATTTTCAATGTGATTTTTTCTCGAAAATCTTCATAAATAAACAAGTTATGCATCCGAGAAGCTTGAATTCGAACAAGTTTCTTCCTTTCAATATGTTGCTTTCCATGTTCAAAATGGTTTTGTTATTTGTCTCTGCTACACCATTCTATTGCAGTGTGTACCTGGTTGTAAATTATCTTTTGATTCCATGTTGTTTACAGTAATCATGGAATTCCTTTGAATCATATTGTCCACCACGATCTAAACTCAATACCTTTATTTTTCGATCACTTTGATTCTCAGTTAAGGATTTGAATTCCTTGAACTTTGCAAAATTTTCAACCTTTTGCTTCAAGAAGTAAACCCAAGTATTTCTGTTATAGTCATCAATGAAAGTGAGGAAGTATCAACTTCCACCAATTTAATGTGTCCTCATAGGTCCACACCAATATGTATGTGATGAGCCCCAAAAATGGATAATTATATGGGCTCATTCAACCTCCTAATTCGACTTAATCCACCATTCTCATTAGTTTATTGCATGTTTTTTATTATATTTATGCTAATAGAGTGAATTGGGTTAGTCATTATGCCAACAAGTCTAATGGGTGTTTTGTGCAGATTTTTGGTCAATTTTGAGACAAAATCAAAGGTTTTAATGAGCACTTGGCAGCCAAATTCATGGAAGAACAAGGAAGAGGATTTGTAGGAAGTTTTCCCCTTCATTTATGGGCCCTTACTTGAATTCTTGACCATCAGCTCAGAGTTCAAGGGCCACCACATCAATTATCACAAGGGCAGCCGAGTAAGGGCTAGTAAAGTTGTTGTTAACTACAAGTTTTGGCAGTCGAGTTCCTAAATTTTAGGAGGTTGTCGGGGTCCTCAATTTGTATAAATAAAATGGCTTAGGGCCTCATTTGGTTTAGTAGGAATTAGCTACTTGGCAGTTCGATTTTAGTCATTTTTTAGTCATTTTTTTAGGCAATAGGTTAGCTCTGCATTTCAGTGCATTTTCAAGCTTTTTCTTGCAGATAGTTTTTGATGTAACTATTATTTCTTGAGCAATAAAGATGAATCCAGCTTTGCACCAGCTCTAATCTTTCTCAGGAGGCTGTAGCTCTTAGGGTTGGGCCCAACCCAAGTGCCCAGTACCTCCTTTGTTTACTTTTATGTGTTTTTGCTGCATTCTTAGAATAAAATATGTTATTTAAATTAAAATCTTGTTTTGTTACTTAGGTTGCTTTTGATGGTTAAAATAGCTTTTCATGTTCAAATTGATTTGATAGGTTAATAAAAAAGAAGATCTTAAGAAAAAGGCTATCAAGCACCTCTGATATCACCTCTCCCTCAGTGGGACCATGAGCTAGGACCAAGGTGTCCTTGCTGCCACCAAAAACACTATCTTTTCTTCATGATGAAACTATTAGTGTTAGATTCTCATTTGCAGACATTGATACCAGTTGTGGTTACATGCTCAAGTTCGTGATTGTTTAGTTTGCATATCTATTTCACATGATTTCATTGCAAATAAATTGTTGTTCATTTTCTTTGCTGTTATTTAGGTCAAATTAGGTTAAAGTAGCTAGGTCCTTGATTTTCTAAGTCTTTGTTTGTTCAGTTTGAGAAATAACTTGCAGAGCACCTACAATACCTCTCTACCTACCTGTACTCCATCAATCCCACCTGCTTCATCCTCTAACTCATATTCTTTCCCTTCATTTGCCACATTTTCCCACTTTGCCCTAATTTCTACATTCTTGTGCATCATTGCTCCCTTCATCCTCAAACGAAATCAATCGCTCCTTAGCCTCATTCACCAGGTCCTAGACCCCTTAACATCCTTATCCAACCTCCATTTCCACTTTCCCACCAATTTTCCTCCATCAACCCTCCAAAATCCTCTTTTCGGAACATCTTGTAGAAATTACAGAACATCCTGTACAAATTACAGAACATCCTGTAGAACCCGTGCAGACTTCCTATAGAAGTTCACGAATGTGGTTTCTTGAGATCTGATGACTGTGAAACTCTCTCGAAGGGTGCTAGGGACCCTTAGGCCCTCTTCTAAGCTTCCCAACCTCCTGCAAGCATTTCCTTTTGCCAATCCACCTTTGCACAATAAAAAACAGTTAAAGCACATGCACAATAATTCTGCCAACTTACTCAAAAATAAAAATAAAAATATGTTTCTTTTCAGATTTCACTTTAGAAGTAGCTTAGTAACATGAATTTTACCTTTCTAAGAGTCAATGGCATTCCTTTCTGTAGATTTCATCATTTTTCTTACACCAGTAGGGTTAGTCGGTAGAACTAGGCTTTGCTAGGGTTTGCATTTCCTTTCCGCTTTGCGCTTTGTTCTGCAAGTAGATTAGCCTCTATTGAGTTAGCTTTCATCCATCACATTTAAAATCTTCTTCTTAGAGCTCATAGAAGTTGGATTAATCTCCTAGCAGACTTGTGCTAGCTGATCAAGTGACAGCCGCGGCAAGAGCTAGTACTTGTGCATATAGCATCGTTGCTTCCAAGTTTGTTAAAAACTACCAGGTGGATAAAGTAAAGAAGGGAGTCCCAGGAGTTGCAGCATTATTGTTGCAATACTGGGGCCCACCAGTATGCACTAGCTCAAGAGGTTTCTTTTCTTTGTATGCAACTCCCTTTGAAAACTTTAGTGTCACTTTCCTAAGATGCAACATTGAGAAGTACTAGCAGGTTCTTTGATCGAAGGTAATCCTTTGACCATTTGTTTTTGCTACAACAATCTTAAACTATAAAAGTGTAAGTGTCCAAATTGAAAGTGTCATAACCAATAATCATTAGAACATGCAACTCTAAAAGCACCAACCTCATAACTATAATTCATAATTAGAGAAAAGATTTTGTTCCCCATCATCTGCACCTTTTTTATCAACTGCTTGCTTGGGATCTTCTCATATATAACACATTCTTGTCCTTAAAATATAACGTTGTATCCCTTCTGTGTCAATTGACCAACACTTACCAAATTATGTTTGAGACCAGGGACATAATATACCTCTGAGTTTGTCTTCAAATCCTCTTGTTTGGTCAAAATGTTGACCACTCCTTTTCCATCTACATCCACAGTCATGTCAGTCCCAAACTTTAACTCTGTCTTCACATATTGATACAAATTTACAACCAAATTCTTGTTTCCTATCATGTAGTTACTGCAACCATTGTCTAATAGCCACACATTATCAAAGGTTCATGCATGGTATGACAAGCTAGGAACATGGAGTTAGTACTCTTTGTAGTGGCGTTAGCTCTCTGGTTCCCTTGATCAACTATCCTCTTCCTGCGATCATGGGCATAGTGACCAAATTTATTGTAATAATAACATCTCACCTTTGATTTTTCAACTCTTTTATTATTTCTAAAGCTTCTTTAGTTGCTTCCACTTTCATGTTCATGCTCTGCTCGGTCATCTCTCTCGACACCATGCCTTCTACTTCATCCTCTACCTCTCGATCTATTTTTTCTCTGGCCTCTGTCTCTTGAAAATAGAAACCTAACATTTCAAAGTGGTTTCTAAAGTGTAATCCTTGTTTCTATCTATCCTTTTCTCATGCGATAATAGCTAATTGCATATTGTAAACCTATCTATTGCCAAAGAGTGTAAATATGTGAAATGCAGCCATATATAGTCAAGCCTCTACTTCATACAATACAATAACTACTGCATCATTTCATTCTTGAACAGGAAGTTGCATCAACAACTTATAAAATTTACTCGCTCTGAAGACCTTACGTATAGCACCAAACTGGGGTGCACCCATTTAGTTAGAGCATTAGTAAGGAGCGAATACACAACCTTTCACACACTTTCTCCTCAGAACTCCATAAGGTTCCCCTCCTCCTCCCATACTGATATTCTTCTTCCGAGCTTTTGGGTTTCGAGGAAGGGATTCGAGCGGGAGTAAATAATCAAAAATAAGCATATCCTACAGAGGACGTGACCAGAAGTGGCAAAAGTAGGAGACTGAAGGGAATCGAATTACAGTCTCACAACTTAAATGGAATTTCTAAAGGAAGACCCCATTGGCTAGGAAAGCATGGCGCCAGCCTAAATGATTCCATAGCCTATTAGACAAACTATTCCATAGATGATGAAGTTGATTAACAATCATTTCCCATAGTTGATGGATTATCATGTTGCTCTAGTGTTCCATCAGAGGGAGCCACTAAAAATGGTGGCCAATGTCTAGTTTCTAAATTGGATTAAATGTCGAGCCTAGAAACTACAAGCTATCGATTCATTCACAGCAATATCTGCAAATTACAAATTGTTGGAAGGGCAGAGGAGAGTTACATCAGAAAGAACCTATCTAATGAAATAATCCTAATAAAAAAAACAAAACTCTATGCATTGTTGTACTCCCTTCAAATTTTATAGCCCCATTTCATTCCTACTTCAATTTGTACATTATTGGACTCATAGGTAGAGGTGGTCTTCGGTTGGAGTTATACATCAATCTCACGTGGGAAATTTGATATAGTATGCATTGGATTTGAGGCCATTCGTTCAAAATAATAGATCCCACAACTAAAAATTTGTATATATATACCGTTTAAAGTTTGTTATGGTTGGAGACGATGCGTGAGGACTAGCATAGTGAATAACAAAATTTATATGCATGATATAAAACATAAAACAAAGGAGTGTGTCATGTCAACGATGGCCTTCATTGCTAGCTAGCTCCTTTACTCTTTGCCATTTTTATGAAATATGGATGGTTGTACATGTATATTTGACCTAATGTATTTAGAATGAGGACTTTCCCCACAATGTTAAAACTCTTGCAACCATATTCATCGAGTCATGGTCAATCAATTGCAATTTTACTGCTTTCGATCAGAGAGAAATAATCATTGTGATTCTTCTCTATTTATAACTTAGACTTGGTGTCACATTCTTTCTTTATTAGTATAAAAACTAATTAAAACCTTGAAGCATCAAAGCACAAATATCATTTCCACTGTTGTGGATGCTTCAAATATTTGCATTGTGATTTCTCAAACTGCTTTTTTATTTCTTGTAAAACAAACAATTACCTCTCTCTCTAAACACACATTGTAAAGTGACACTATGAAAATGTTTGTTTTTTTATAAATTTATTAAAAATTATAAAATAAGTTAAACTAAAAGAACCATCTAAATTAAATGGTTAACAGATTTTGTTAAACTATTTAAAATTTTAAAGCACCAAATAATTGTTGGAAATGTGGAGGAGAATAGGCACAAAATTTAACACACACAATAACACGAGTTGTGGTTCTTCAATTGATCACACAAATTAGATAATTACAATGAACATGATAAGGGGTATTTAAAAATTTTCCAACTAGCAACTCATGCAAAATAACTTAACATGCGACCACACACTAAATTCGACTTTACTCAAAATATTACTTAACTCGAATTTACTCGACTTTACTCAACTTAACTAAACTTGACTCAGTTAACTGACTCTCTAATTTTAGCCAAACTATTCATGCAGGAGTAATTGACAATCTCTAACACTCCCCCTTAATTACAAACGCTAAACTAAGACATGAATAATGAGAACTCAAACATGTCTGGTCTAAGTCTCAACTAGGCTTACAACACCCTAGTTTCCTCTATGAAACTCAAGTACATCTTTTGTTAATGGCTTACTCAATATATTAGCCAATTGATCACTCAATTTACAAGGCTTTTTATGGGCTTCTCCATTGCTCAAAAGTTCTGTAATAACATGAAATCTAGAATCAATATGCTTGTTCTTTTGACGAAACACATTGTTTTTGGATAATGTGATCACCGAGGTGTTGTCACAATATATTGTTGTTGATCCTTGTTGTTTATGCTTCAGTCTAGTCAATACTCTTCTTAACCATATTGCATGGTGTGTTGTTGATGTCGATGCTACATATTTTGCTTCTGCTGATGATATTGTCACAATAGGCTCCTTCTTAGATGCCAATGAAATCACACCTAAACTAAGATGGAACATATAACCATAAATGATCTGTTGTGTTTTGTTATATCTTTCCATGACTATCCCACGCGCGAGCATGGATTTTACACATGGTTTTGTGCATGTTGGTTTTCTGTCCATGGTATTTTATAGATCTGGTGAAGGGAACTATGGTTATGTTCTAATCGAGGGTTAATGGATTGGCGTTTATGGATGCTTAGACATGTATATATATGTATTGTAACATTGAAAGGATCATAATGAAAAATCAATCTAATAGTCTCAGTTTTGGGATCCAAAGGAAAATATCTGTGTATATCTGTTTTATGTTTTATCCTCTCGCCATTGTCTATTTTTTGTATTAAGAATTCATATGCAGGTAATTTTTGTACAAGGTTAAAACCTAGATTTGGTATCAGAGTTTTTTTGGCTTCACAGGGATGCCTTTGTTGCTAAGGGGTTTTGCTCAGGCCTATGGTAGACCCTGTTCAGTGGAAGATTTGTGGGATCGATTCTTGTGGTGAAAGAAGATGGTGAGCAGTGGAAAGATAGAGATCGAGAAATTTAATGGTAAGAGTTTTGAGTTGTGGAAACTCAAGATGGAGGATAGTCTAGTGGATAAAGAGAAGTGTATCGTCATAGATTTGGGTACTAAATTGATAGCAATGTCAACTGAAGACTAGGTGAAGCTGGATTGGAAGGTAGATAGCATAATATGATTGTGTGTCTTAGATTCAGTATTGTTGAATGTATCAGGGGAAGCTCCAGTGAAGTCTTTGTGGGACAGGTTAGGGACTTTGTGCCAATCTAAGTCTCTGGTGAATAAATTGTTCCTACAGAAAAATTTGTATAACCTAATGATGAAAGATGGAGACTTGGTGACAAAGCATCTGAACACATTTAATACTATGGTAAGCCAGTTATTAAGTGTTGATATTAAAATGTCAGATGAATATATGTACATTAGTTTGTTGTATTCTCTACCAGATTCATGGGATAGTCTGGTTGTTTCAATAGGTAGTAATGCAACTTCCTTTTAGTTTGATGAAATAGTCTCATCCTTGTTGTCAGAGAAGATGAGACAAAAAATTATGGAGGGTGGTGATGGCAAGTATGAGAATGGTTCTGTGAGTATGAGAAATATGATGGTGGTGATGTCTTCTTAGGGGATGACAGGAAGGCTAGAATCGTTTGTTGCAAAAAAGTCAAGTTGAAGTTGCAAGGTGGAATGATTAGAAAACTTCCCAGTGTTCTACATATTCCTGCGTTGGCCAGAAATCTAATTTCTGTAAGCAAGTTGGATGATGCAACTATAAAACCAGAGTTAGAGAAAGATACTTGGAAGATGGTTCAGGGAGAAATGGCATTGATGTGGGGAGTTCAGATTGGAACACGGTACAAGCTTCAAGGTAGTACTTATATTGATGGGTGCAACAGTTTTGTGGTTCCTGAAAGTGGACCAGAAAATATAGTGGTCTCTAGATAAAAGACCATGATATGGAATCAAAGGCTTGGACATATTGGATAGAAGGGCCTTTGAATACTTCATGGTAATGGTATGGTAGAAGGTATGTTTAATGGCTCTTTGGATTTTGACTTCTATCAAAATTGTGTATATGGGAAGCAAAATCAAGTGAGTTTCCCCTCTGATGGTAAGAGGGCGAAACATATATCAAAGCTTGTGCACAATGATGTGTTTGGACCTGTGTCGGTTCCATCACTAGGAAATTTTGTATACTATGTATCCTTTATAGATGACTTCTCAAGGAATACATGGATATATTTCCTTAGGAAGAAAACATGAAGTGTTTCATAGGTTTAAAGAATTTAAGGTTGTGGTGGACAACTAGATAGATAAGAAGATAAAGATGTTGAGGATAGAAAACAGTGGAGAGTTTTGCAAGAAGGAACCTGAAGAGTTCTGTAAAAGTGTGGTATATAATGATGGTATACTACTCCATACACACCTCAGCAAAACTTAGTTGCATAAAGAATGAACATGACTTTGATGGAAAAGCTGAGAAGCATGCTTAATAGTGTTGAGTTAGGACAATAATTCTGGGTAGAGGTGGTGGAGATTGCATGATATATGGTTAATAAATCACCTTGATCAGTGTTGGAGGATAAGTCTCCACATGAGGTATGGATTAGTAAGGAACCCACTCTTTCACATTTTATGGTATTCAAGGCTATGATGCATATCTACAGGTTCCAAAGGAGAAAATAACCAAGTTGGATTGTAAATTAGAAAGGTGCAGCTTTATTGGATATAAGGATGGTTTAAAGAGCTATAATCTTTGGAACCTAGAAACAGGGAAGGTTGTGGATAGTCGAGATGTGGTGTTTAGAGAGGTGAAATATGGTATTAAGCATGAAGTACTACCAAAGGAGACTGAGAGGATAGAGTTTGGGCTAAATGAGGAAGAATCAGGCTCTACAATAGAAGAGGAATTAGAAGCTGAAGAGCCACAAACTCCAGCTATGAGAAGATTAGTTCAAGAAATAAGGAAGCGAGTAAGGTATATTCCATTTGATTTTGTTCAAATTTTCTTTATCTATTACTCATGATGATCCCAAAAATTCCATGGAAGTAGTAGATTCAGAGGATGGAAAACTATGGAAAGAGGCCATGGTTGATGAAATGGCATGTTTGCACAAAAATGAGGCTTGGGATCTGGTGGAATTATCGGCTGGAAGGAAACCCATTGGAAGAAAATGGTCTTTTAAGAAGAATATGAAATAAAAAGGCAAAGTGGATAAATACAAAACTCAATTGTTAGAAAATGGTTATTCGCAGGTGTCGAGAATCAATTTTGGTGATATTTTTTCTCATGTTCCCAAGGTAGTTTCTATTATATTACTTTCATCTATTGCTGTTGCTTTTGATTTTGAAGTGGAATGGATGGATATGAAGAAAACATGTCATCATAGGGATCTTGAATAAGATATCTACATGAAGCAACTTAAAGGCTTTGCATTGAAGGGTAAGAAATAACTAGTATGTAGGTTAAAACAGTTTGTGTATGGATTAAAATACTCATCAAGGATGTGGTATCGTAAATTTTATACATTTATACAGGGACTTCGCTTCACTAGAAGCAAATCAAATCACTATGTGTGTTTTAAATTAATTGGTGACCATGTTATTTATCTAGTCTTATGTGTGGATGATATGTTGTTGATTGGAAATGACAAAGAAATTATCCACAATTTGAAGGCCCAATTGTCCTCCAAATTCAACATGAAGGATCTCGATGTTGCAAACTACATTTTGGGCATGGAAATTAAACAAAATTGGGAAAAGAGGAAGCTTCGGTTAAACCAAAGGAAGTATATCAAGACAATACTACAGAGGTTTAATATGTAGGATAATAAACTGGTGAAGGTTCCTATTTGTGTAAGTATAAAGTTATCTGTTGAACAATATCTGAAGACACAAGAAGAGAATATTACATGTCTCGTGTTCCATGCGCTAGTGTAGTCGTTAACCTGATGTATGCAATGGTATGTACTAGACCATACATTCCACATGCAGTGGTAGTATTGAGGAGGCTTATGCCAAAAACATGGAAGGAGAATTTGACATTAGTGAAGTAGGTTTTTAAGTATTTGCATGGAACTAGTGATTATGGTTTGTGCTACCAAGGAAGATGAGGATTAGATAGAGTTTTGGACATCCATGGATTTGTTGATGCAGACTAAGATGGAGATCTGGATTAGAGAATATTTATAAGTGGGTATGTGTTTAACCTATTTGGAGGTGCATTCAATTGGATGAGCAAGAGAAAGTTTGTAATGGAACTTTGAACTAGAGAGACAGAATACATGGGAGCCACTCATGTAAGGAAGGAAGAATTTTGGTTGTAGAAATTGTGTTCAAGTATGGGCTAGTACAATGAGCTATAAGGATAGACTGTGACATCTCAAGTGTAATTGTCTTGGCAAAGAACCCTCCTTATCATTCAAAGACAAATCACATTGATGTTCGGTATCAATTTGTGAGAGATATGGTTGAGGACAAAAAGGTGTTCCTGGTAAAGGTGGACACTTTGAAGAATATTGCAGATGCATTGACAAAGTTTGTGAGCACTAAGAATTTCTCTTGGTATAGAGAAACAATGGACGTTACAGGTTTGTATCAGTGAATAATCTCTCCTATGGAAAGAAATGAGCAAGTGGGAGAATGTTGGGTTGTGTTAAATTCTTTCTACGACTACCCCATGCATAGGGGGCAGCTACCTTCCCTGTTGGGGGTAAGCATGGGAGCGTTAGCCCCCCTACATGGGGTCCAGGCCAACGCCCTTCAAAATAATTTTTTGGACCCTATATTATGTGGGTAGACCTACCTATGGTTTTGTACGTGGATTTTGCACATGGTTTTGGGCATGATGGTTTTTTGTCCATGGTATTTTGCAGATTCGGTCAAGGGAAGTACAATTATGTTCTAATCCAAGGTTAATAGATTGGGTTTTATGGATGCTTCAACATGTATATATATGTATCGTAACATTGAAAGGAACATAATGATAAATCAATCTGCTAGTCCTGATTTTCAGATCCAGGGGAAAATCTTTGTGTATATTTGTTTTATGTTTTATGCTCTTGCCACTGTTTATTTTTTGTTTTAAGAATTCGTATGCAAGTAATTTCTGTACAGTGTTAAAACCTACATACTCTTCTTATCATCCAAACTACCTGCAAAACTATATATATCCAATCAAATATTTCTTCACTTTTCTTGCATACATTATGCCATAATCTGTTGTGCCTACTATGTATCTTAGAATTCTTTTTCCTACTCTCCAATGTGTGTTGTTTAGAGTCTCCATAAATTTGGAAATCAAACTCACTCCTTGCATAATATCTAGTCTTGTAGCTGTTAGATACATGAGGTTGCCAGCCAATCTTTTGAATAGAGTTGGATTGACATGTCATCCTTCATCATCCTTGCTTAACTTTGTACCTTTTGCAACTGTTGTAGGGGCAGTTTTGCAATTCTCCATCCCAAATATTTTCAACAAATCTCTAACGCATAATGGCTAATTCCTAACGGCTAACTCTAGACCCTGATGCATCCTTTCTTTTTATTTTTTAGGATCTATGGATTTTTTCACCTTTGTCCTAAGGAGAATCAAATTAGTTGGTTTGAAGTGTTGACCAAATCCTAATAATGTGATTAATCTGAAAGATAATTTCATTTACAATATGGATCACAAAAGCTTAAGATCTAACAAAATCCCTGGTATATTTATTTTGGAAAATAAAAATTCATTTTTCAAATTGCTCAACTTCTATGCCAGGAAAATTATTCATGAGACCAAGATTTGTCATCTCAAATTATTTCTTCATGGTTTCTTTAAATTAATCCAATTCAAGATCACCTGTATAAATCATGTCATTAACATATAAGAAAACGATCAAAATTTGTTCATGCTCATTTACCTTTGTGTACAAGGTAGGCCCAATGTTGCTTCTACAAAATCCATTCTTGATCATGTTGCTGTCAATTATGCCATACCAAGCTTTAGGTGTTTGCTTGAGTCCGTAGAGCACTTTCTTCAACCTATAAACTTTATCTTCTTGTCCTTCAACTTCATATCCTCAAGGTTGTTGCACATAAATTTCTTCTTCTCGAATTCCATTCAAAATAGTTTATTTCACATCCATCTGATATACTTTCCACTTGTTTTGTGTTGTTGTGACTAAGACTGCTCTTACAATATCAAATCCGGCTATATGAGCAAATGTTTCTCCAAATTCTATTCTCGCTTGTTGTGAGAATCCTCTTGCTACAAGTCTTGCTTTAAATCTATCAATTTCACCTTTCTAATTCAACTTTGTTTTATACACCCATTTCACATGAATGAGATTTTTATCTTTTGGAAAATCAACCAAATCCCATATATCATTCTTTTCAATAGCTTCAATTTATTCATCCATGTCTTGCACCCAATATTCATCTTTGATTTCTTCTTCAAACGAAGAAGGTTGGAATGAAAAAAATGCAAAATTTGAACTAACATCCAAATCATCATAAAAATATTTCAAACTTCTCATTTTTCTCTTACCATTGCCTGATTCATCACCTGATTAACTACTAGGACAATTTCGATCTATTGTCTTCTTAAAGATCCATGTTGCTTAGAATATCCTGGATTCCTTGCTAGCGTGGCTATGGTTGGTGTCTTCATCTAGGATTCTTGATATTCCTTTTCTACTACATCCTCTTCTTCCATGAGTGAAAATCTTGCATCAACTATCTTGTTTATACTCCCATTCTATGACTCTTGTTCATTGAACACAAAATCTCTATTGATTATGGTCTTCTTGGTGACAAGGTTATACATTTTGTAAGCTTTTTATTGCTCACTATAACCAGTAAATATGCATTTTTCACTCTTATCATCCAATTTTCCTCTTAGCTCTTTAGGTACATTTGCATAGACTACACATCCAAACACTCTGAGATGAGATACGCTAAAAGACATACATGACCATGCTTCTTCTGGTACTATGTTCATCACACACTTTATTGGGGATTTGATTATCACATAACTAGCGCATGCAACTTCTTATGCTCAATACTCATTAGATAAGTTCCTTCCTTTTAACATGCTCCTTGTCATATTCATAATGGTTTTGTTCTTTAACAATACTACACCATTATACTGCGGTGTGTACCTGGTTGTAAACTTCTTTCTAATTCCATGTTGTTTGCAGTAAGAATGGAATGCCTTTGAATTATATTCTCGTCCATGATCTGGCCTCAATACCTTGATCTACCAATCACTTTGGTTCTCTCCTATGGATTTTAATTCTTTGAACTTTGCAAAAGTTTCATACTTCTACTTCAGGAAGTAAACCCATGCCATTCTTCTATAATCATCAATGAAACTGAGAAAGTAAAAACTTACACCAACTGACTATATCCTCATAGGTCCACACAAGTTTGTATGAACTAGCTCTAGTGGCTTCTTTACTCTATATGCAACTCCCTTTGGAAATTCTCATAGTGTTGCTTTCCCAAGTTGCAACACTCACAAGTACCAGAAAGTTATTTGATGGGAGGTCATCTAACCATCTGTTTCTACTGCAATAATATTAAACTAGAGAAGTGTGAGTGTCTAAACTAAAAGTGCCACAACTAGTAATCATTAGAACATGAAACTATAAAATAACTAACTTGATAACTGTAATTCATAATTGGAGGAAAGAATATGTTCCTCTTCATCTTCACCTTTTCTATTAGTTGCTTGCTTGGGGGCTTGTCATATATAACACACTCTTATCCTTGAAAAATAACTTTGTATCCCTTCTGCATCAACTGACCAACATTTATCAAACTATGTTTGAGATGACAGACATAATATACCTCTTAATTTATCTTCGGCTCCCCCTCTTTGGTTAGAATGTTGGACCACTCCTTTTCCATCTACATTTACAGTCTTCTCAATCCCCAATTTTACCTATGTCTTCACATATTGATCCAAAATTATAACCAAATTCTTGTTTCCTGTCATGTGGTTATTGCAACCATTGCCTAATAGCCATGCATTATCAGAAGGTTAATGCATGGTATGGAAAGCTAGGAACATGGAGTGAATATTCTCTATAGTAAGATCAAGTCTTTACTTTCTTTGATAAGATATCATTTTCCTATAATGATGGACATAGTGACCAAATTTATTACAATAATAACATCTCACCTTTAATCTGTGAACTCTTTGATTGCTTTGGAAGCTTCTGTTTGTGCTTCCAACTTCTTGTTCTTACTCTTCTCTGCCATCTCTTTGACCACCATGTCTTATGCCTCGTCCTCTCCCTCGAAGTTGTCTCTTGAAATAGAGATCTGACTTTTGAAAGTAGTTTCTGAAGTGGAATCCCTAATTTTTTATATCCCTTCCTCATTGGATAGATGTCATCCCATCAATTCATAAAATGTTAGTGTTTCCAAATCCTTGGATTCTTCTATGGATATGAATACAACATGAAATTTGGTAGATAAAAAGCTGAGGACCTTCTCAACAACTATTTGATATTTAATATTGCCATGATAAAGTTTTAGCTGATTTATGACATTCATGACCCAATTCATGAATGAACCGATGTCCTATGTCTCCTTCATCTGCAAAATTTCAAAATCGCTTCTAGTATTCTACAACTTAACAATATTGACATTGGCCATACCTTTATAGCTTGTCGCCAAAGTCTCCCATGTTATCTTTTCTCAAGACGTAATTATAATTTTCTAGAGCACCGCTTTGTCCACTCCTTGCTTGATAAGTAGCAATGCTTATGCATTCTTCTTTTTTGTCTTTCTTCCATTGTTCCCTCTCTACATTACTGAGGACTTGTTTAGCTGCTTCATCTTTAGGTTCAGGAAATCCATCTGTGACATATTCCCAAATAGCATGAGCCTTCAATGCGGTCTCCATCTTGATGGCCCACACATCATAATCCTTCGATGTGAATAGGCGAAACTGTGGCTAGAAGTTGGATGAAGCCATCCTTCAAAAACATTATCTTAAAATTTTATAAAATCCTTTTTATAAAATAACTTTATAAACCTCCTTTAATGCTTTTAACCTAACTTAAAAAAAGAAAAAAACCTTTTCAAAGACCCTTATTTTAAAATACCCTTTAGAAAAAAATAACCACACCTAATAAAGAAACCCCTTTTAATAAATGAAGCCCTTTCACCTTTTAGCATTTTTATAAAAGAAAGGTTCTTTATAAAAATCCACTCAAACATATAAAAAACACTCCTTTCGTAAAGGCTTGTGATGAATTAACAAGTGTGAGTATAATTTAATCAGAAAAAGATGTCTCGACTTTTTATACTTCGCACCCTCAAAATGGAAAAATCTGGACAAGCAAACCATTTTTTGTGATTCTTAAGTTTTTGACCAAAATGTCATAGTTTTTGCAATAATTGTCACATGTATAACCACATAACAATTATACCCTAAAACTATAAAACCTATTATTATAAATTATTGTAAATACTAATATTAAACCATTCATAATTATTAATTATCATATGCAAAAATATTAATATAGTTAAATATAATGATTTAACAACCAGTAAAATTTGTAATTGAAAATATAAATATACATATACATATAATAAATGTGAAAATATAAACATAAATTTAGAGATAAAAAAAAAGTTATTAATAAAAAATGTGAAATTATAAACCTAAATTTAGGGAAATGCAAAGAAGTCAGTGTTTAGCTTGTTGTTGACATATGTCTTTTAAAAGAATATTTAAACAAAAAAAACATCAATAATCTCACTAAGAAGAAGTGGTCAAAATACTTCACTCACTAAACCATAAATAAAATATTTCACATATAATATAATTAAAAAATAAAAAAGAATATACTTGTTTGGTTTGTTTAATTAAAAGTATGATAAAACATCAATGATTTCACTCTAAGTGCCCATACTAAGAAAAAGTGGTAAAAATATTTCACTCTCACTCTCAACCATAAATAAAAATTTTGGATGTCCATAATAAACAACATAATCTTATATAAACTTTATAGAGAAAAGAGAAATTAAAAGTTTAAAATAATTTATATATAATGTATATAAAACAATTGAAAAAAAAAAATAATATATATATTATATATATTATATATATATATATATATATATATTTATATAATATATATATATATATATATATTTATAGTTAAACCATTTTTACATCTCTCTATTTTATGAAATATAAACAATGAAAAATTACAATGTCCTCTCTTTCCTCTCTATCGAATTATATATTATATATAATTATAGAGAGAGAGATAGGTGAAGAGAGAGAAGAGAGAGAGAGAGAGATCAAATCTTTGTAAGTGCATTTTATTCAAAATTTTCCCTCTAAATGAATTTTTCACCTGAACAGATTGATCCCTCTCAGTAATGGCTAGATCAATGGTTAATATGGATCTATAGTGATAATTAATAGAGAGATATAATAGAAATTATTGTACTCATTGTCAATAAAAGAACACCTCTAATTGAAAGTAAAAACCAGGTCATGTTCAACACAAAAACTTGCATTGTTTAAAAAACATATGAAAAAGGGAAAGAAATTTGGATTGCATAAACAATGTATATGAAAAAAGGCATTTTTATTGTGATTTTTTTTTTTAAATGTGATTTTAACCCTTTGTATCATTATATACATATTTTAATTAAAAGAGCATACATTTTTATCCATTTGTATCTATTTTTAACCATTTTGTACAGTGTCAATATAAGTACAATATATCTTATAAAATACGCATGCTTGTTAATGTTGAGATATTAATTTCACTATTAGTTAGTTGTCAGTTAGGTGTCATCACATTTGCTTCTCTTGTCTGCTAGGTTTCATAGACAATTCAATTCTAATTCATAGGTGTCAAGTTTTACTTCAGTTATTTATTATTGATTTTTACAATGTAATATATATAGTCATTTTGAATATTGAGAGGGGCAATCTCTGCTCCACTTTTCAGTTTCCTTATTTGTCATGGTATCAGAGCTTAGACTGCGTAAGAATATTTGAGAGAGTAGTAGAGATAGAGTTAGGTTTCATAATATTCCTTGAAAGCTTCATTTCATACGTGTGTGTATTCACAAGAAAGAACAGAGATCATAGAAAAGTGAACAAGTTTTGAAACACCTCCTACTGCAAAAAGGAAGGGTGTTGCGAAGTCATTGAAGGGAAGAATTGTATTCAAATTTGGGAGAATAACGTAGTCCAGCAGTCAAACCAGGGTGTTATTGACACTCACCCAAAGCACCAGAGGAGTGATAACGTTACTAACACTGAACAATTAAAAGAGAGGCCATGTTAGTACACATATCTTACACGCTTCTTCACTGCACATGACTTCTAACAAAATCTCTGCGTTAATGTGATTTATGAAAAATATTCATGAAGCTATTCCTTTCTTAAAAAAATCAACCATTCATATTTGGCTTAAAAGTATTCAAATTCATGTTTGGATTAAAGGTAATAGAATGAAAATATTTTACTAAGTGATTCATAAAAGGGATGGATCCCATTTTTAAAAGGGATACAAGATTTTTTTATTAAAATTTTCTTTTTAATAAAAAATTTAAAGTTATAAAGGTTAAAAGAAAAGGGAGGGTTGCAATAAAAACTTGACTATCTCCTTTCCCTCGGTATCCACGAATTTCAAGTTATTTATGTCGTATAATCAAATTTACAAAGGAAGAGTGGGTCAGGGTGCTTTCTTCTTCCTACACAAAGCTGTTGACAACCCTGTGGTAAGATGATATGAAACTTCTTGCAAGACAAGCTTGTTGGCAGCATACCTAGGTAAAACATCCAAAGGCTTCTCTGTGTCGAACGCTTAAAGGGAGGTGCCACCTAGTGAGGCATACCAATCTGCGATCTCTACTATTGCCTCCACTTCTCCTCATGACATGCAAGGTAGATCTTCTTCCAGATGAGATTGTAAAGTAGGATGATGAAGTGGTCAGTTAGTTGTTCCATTACTCCTCGATGACTACAATATGAAAGCATCTTGCAATAAGTATGCACGAATGTTTATCATGGTGTCAATGTCTAGTTCATGGTAGGAAACTAGTGTTGTGCACACATTCCATCCAATAAATATCTAAACATATAAAATCTTACTTTCTTGCCATCAGGAGGACTCTGGTTTTTTGTTACATGGGCTCTCAACTATCGATTAAACAAATCTTACCAGTTGAATGGGTTCCCCTCATTCAGAACCTGGTTCCATAAAACTACCCACCCTTTAGTAAAGGTCTCCAGGCTCCATTGACCATAGATCCGGTAAGCTAAGATAACTAAGGATTTCGTCAAAGACTTTGTCTTGTATAAATGGGTGAGTGTCTATCAAAATGTTCAAGGATCTTTCACCAGCCTTTGATAATGTCTTATGTATTCACATAGTTGTGGGTAGCATAGAAAAATGAGTCCATGAGCTTCACTGGCTCGAGCAAGTGATAAATGTAATCATAATATTCTCCCAAAAAGGTAGCAAGATTATATATGTTCGCACTGCTCAATGTCATGTTCTTCTCATCAATATGTGAGACAATCTAGCTTATTGCATCTGTACATGGGAAGGCTAGATATCTGCATGCAACTTTGTGTAGTCCTGACTACCAGATACTGAGATAAAATTTTCAGCCCTCTAGATCTTCCTCAAGGCTCTTTGTTGAAAGAGATTCATTAAATTTCTACCATTTTAGTGTTGACCCCTTTTATAAATAGCTTAGTCTCCGCATACAATAGGAAGTCTACTAAATTTTTCTCAACTTCTTTCCCAGTAATACTTTTAGTGGTCTCTTTTGAAGAAACTCTCTTTGGTGCCATGGTAACAATCACTTTTGGAGAGAAGTGCTTCACAAGTGTGGTACCTGTCAGACCAAAAAAGGACACTCATGGCAAGAAAGCATTATCTTCAACAAATCTACCTTTAAAGCATGATCGAGAAGAAAACCAAGCAACTAGAGAGAAGGGTTGCGCAATGTTTATCAACAAGGGAGGTTAACTGACTATGGGAACTATGCACTGCATAGTCCCAATTGTCAAGGACAAAGCTTGAGGCCTGGGAAGAGATAGGGAGAGACTAGGAATTACGTTGTCTCAATGGCCAAGGTGACAAGTTGACCCCTAGAACTGCATAGTTTGTAGTTCCAGAGGCCAAGCTTGTGGATTAAGCCTTAGGATTGTGCAGCGCCCATCTAGGCAAGGAAAGATCTAGCCAAGGAGAGTGTAGGTTTTCCCAATGGAATTGTAAAAAATGAGTAGAAGTGAATGATGATGTGAGTTTGAGAGAAAAACTGACTAAGTATGAGTAAGTAATATTAGATCAAGTGTAGTAACTAACCAAATAGAATAAAAATCAAGTATGTGAGGAGAGTCATCGCAATGGTGACCATTAGTGCAAAAATAGGAAAATCGATGCAACACTTGTGAAAGGAAAACAAAAACTTAAAACAACACTTCTACAAGTTGAAATAAGTTGAATTTCTAGCAACTACAAAGAAAATTAAGGAAAAAAATGCTCACATAAGTGAAACGACAAAAAGAGACAGAAAAATTGGTAAAATAGGACAAAAGTGAAACTCACTCAGAAAAGTGACAACGAACGCATAGAAGGTTCCTTGATCTCCTCGAGAATGTTATAGATACATGATCGAACATGAAAGTGAGACCTAGATGCATCGATTAAATAGATTTGAGTGAATTAAGGTTTATGACAGGCATGCCTAAAATCAAGGAAAAAGCGACACTTAGAAGAAGTTTCTAAAAATTGACAAAAGTGTCTCCTTCAAGATATTAAAAATAGCTCCCTATTTTTTAGAGATTCTTTTTCTTTTTAGGTTTTTTCTCTTTCAGGGAAACTTGCCATGTGCACTACCGGGAAAGACTATGCAATTCTGGGGAACTAGGAAGCTTTCCGGCTCAGTGCACCACATAGCTTATGAGCTCAGTGAGGGATTGTACAATTTTTGGGATAAATATCGGGTTGCCTTCTATGATTGCATAGTTTCTAAGATCAAGGCTAACTTCCATTAAAAATCTTGCAATTCCCATTATCAAGGTTGCTTGCCCTCAAGAATAGTGTAGTTTCTGGTGGCAAGCCAAAAACTACTCTGAAACCAAGTCGGGAGATCAACTTATGCATTAGAAAGATCAACTAAGTATTGAAACAAGAAAGCACATGCAAAAATTAAAAATATAAGTTTTAATCGAAGCCTGAATACCTGAATCAGTACAAGATTAGCTCCTAACGATAGGAAGAAAGGCTACAAAATCAAAGCATAGGCGAAATTTGGAGGGTGGTTGTGGTTTCTACAACACATTGGAAAAGGCTAAGAGGAAATAATTGGAATTTTATTTATGAAATAAAGGAAAATAGGAGAAAAGGAAGGTGAGGAGACACGTATTTTAATGAGGAAAATTGAAGGAAAATTGAGGAAAATTTTGTTCTAAACTCTGTCATAAAAGGTGCCACTATTTTTTCCATAAATTCTTCCTAAAGAACATAGTTTAACCACCCTTCCAATCTCTTCCTTAATGGTTGATTAAACAAGCTTAATTATATTTTAGAATAGGCTTAGATCTATCTTTGAAAGGGTCTTCAACATAATTTTAGAGTAGTTTGAATCGGCCTCAAGATGTCTAACTACTAGCCTCGGGAGTAAGCCAAAAACCTATGTAAATATCCTTAGAGATAACTTCAGAGTGCTTCAAATAGCACTTGAGAAATTTGACCTAAAAGGCCTCTATCTTTTGATCCCTACAAAGCTTGCATCCCTTTGTTTTGTGGCATCCATAGAGGATGGGTCCCTTTTTCATGTAGCCTCCACAGAGCTCCTATCTAGCCTTGAACTACCTCAACTTAGTCAAGTAAGAAAATCAAATATAACCTCAGAAATTAACTCGAATTTGTCACAGTCTAAGACCAATTTAGATCTTCCTTAAATTCAACGTTTAAAATGTTTGATCAGCTTGAGTTTATTGCATTAGGAGACCATAGTTTTTTCTTAATATTAACCTCAAATAATGCCTATAATTTCAATGAAACATCACCATGGAAAGGTAAATCAAATGAGTTAAAGAACTTCATATTTTCAGCCTTCTTTAACATATCTTCAATGTAGCTCAAGACTCAAACATCTCTTAATTAGATGCTCCTTAAATCACCCAAATTTTATGACCAAATGAATGCCACAAGAGGTATATGAATACACCAATTTGAAGGGGGGCCTATATTGGGGCTGACCTTAACAAAATAAAGTTTTTTCTTTTTGAAGGAAACATCTAATGAGGATACAACTTGAAGGAATCAGGACCTATTTGGAGCAAGAGGCTTAGGTCAATAAAAAAATATTTTTTGGTCTTTCGTTAAGCTCCTTTTAAATATTTTTTTGACACATGGACTTATGAAAAATTGAATTACAATTTTTGACCTCCTTCTAGGGTCAGATTGAAGTATTATGGCCATAATTTTGCGAGGTTGGTGCTAAACACATCTAGATGGGGCTTCAAACTTCAAAAATCAATATCTCTCCAACTAGAAGGATCCACAAGATGTGCCACCTGTCAAACAAAATGGCATGAGAAGGGATACCAATCTAGGAGATCATTGTATCCAAATTCACTAATTTGTGCATGCAAATCACCAAATAAATGTTGTCCCATTCGCCCTTTGACATTCATGACAATATCTCCAACTCTCTTTTCCTTAGCTAATTGGGAAATTAATTTCTTATCAATTCCTTAGGATGTTTCATTTTCCAACACTCACAAACATGATAAAGCATGGACCTATCGTTTTTACAAATGTTATATCTCATAAGAACTAAGCATATCACTCACAACATGCATTGATGGTAGATCCACAAAATTTTTCATGGAAAGACAATGTCAAGAGGGATTACCTATAGGTATCAACAAGGTTATAGCTAGGATGACCATACATGGAATATAAAAGATAATTGAGGAAGGCTCTCTAAAAGGAGCAATGATTAATCTACATCCATCAATGTCTATCAAGAATTTTTTTCAAAATTTCTAAACCCTTAAAATGCAAGTAATTATTCAATCACATTGATCTAAAACCCACAATATCAAAAAATTCGCCTAGGTACTACAAGAGGCATCAAAATAAAGGTCATTTGACAATTCAGAGCATAGATTGGCTTTGATGAAGCACAAAGTGATGGTAATATAAATACCCCTAAAAATAATAATTATATTTCATAGCACTTAGGCTTAGTGTAAGATAAATACCCCTAAAAAATATATGTGGGAAAATATTCCATCTATATTTGAAGTAAATTTTTTTATTAATTATAACTTTATAAATTCCATTCTGAAATATTGGGAGTGAAAGTGAAGTTCCATTCATTCCATTCTGAAACATTTGGAGTGAAAGTGAATTAACATATTATACGAAGAACAATATAAATTATCACCCATGTTTAATGTATTACTATGTGAATATAAGAAATTACTACATTGTTTAATGTATTACTATGTGAATATAAGAAATTAGATTGTAACCAGTGTACCCTCACTTGCCCATACGTTCTCATTGTTTTTGCTGCTACTATTGACGACTTCTCTCCCATTTCTTAGTAAATGCATTGTCTATTGGTTATTTATAGACCATCTTTATAAAAAATATCTTCTCTGCTCTCTAAATAACTATTTAGATTATTCTCCAACTTCCAAGTATGCTAAATTATCATCTTAGAGGAATTACTTTAATTATATACCCTCGAAAGAAAACAATTATGCTACATTAAATTATCGTCTCAGAGGAACTACAATTATATCCCTTCAAAATAAAATATGTTGATGCAATCACATTTCACTTTCACGCCCCGTGGTTATTTCCAAGATCATTAAAGTTTCAGTGTCAAAATTTCAATTCAGTGATCAGAACGATTTGCTTCTTCTTATTTGTTTAATTATAATGACTTAAATATCGCATACAAGTCTGTGCACATCTTGTGCAGCTCACATTTTCTGAGCTGTACAATATACGAATCTTTTTTGTCCTATGCAGAATCATTCAGAGTTTCATTGATAGTGTTCTCTTACCCAATAGACAAACACGGCACAGTTAAAAATAAAAACAATAGCATAATAATTAGCACGTACAGATGTTTAAGACGCGGTGCTGGCCCGCCTGGATATCATTTGAACTATTTCTTCGAAGAACGGCGAAAACCAAGTCTCGTAGATCTCCCTGCCTCTTATTCGGTGTTTCTGAGGGGAATCGAATTACACATTCACAACTTATAAGGAAATTTCCCAAGGCCGGACGCCATCAGGTGGTCGAGCCTGATGTAAGCGGAAATGATTCCTCACGCAATCGGACGAACTGTTCGTACAAGAAGAAGTGATTAAAAATCATTTCCCGCAGTTGATCGGTTAACACGTCGCTCTGGTGTCCCCTCAGAAGCAGACCCGGAAAATGGCCGGAAATGTCCAGTCTCTCAATTGGATCAACCGCCGGCCCTACAAACTGCAACCTATTTTCTCGATCGCAACAATGGCTGCAAAATGTTGGAATGCCAGAGGATAGTCACGCGGAAAGCGGCCATCAAAGGAGATAATCCTAATGGGAAAGCCAAGCCTCTACGCAGTCTTCTGATTCCCTAGTGTCATTGCGTCCTTGAATTGTACATTGTCGGACTCAGCCTTTGAGGCGATCTTTGATTGCATTGAGACGTCAAACTGACAGAGAGAATCTGATAAAATAAGTGCTGGAGAACGAGGCCATTCGTTCCAAATATTAGATCGTACCATTAAAATTCTGTATACTTATACCATTCAAAACTTGGTATGGTTGGGGAGCATGCGTGTGATTAGAATACAGGGGAAAAAGGTATTGCGCAGCTCTCGTCTCAGACGCATGACACAGAAAACAATTATTGCGCAGTTCCCGTGCCATACGCATGACACGCAAAGGAAAATAAAGAAAAGAGTGTCGTGTTGACGATGGCCTCGGCTGCCAGCCACCTCGTTTACGCCTCCACATTTTTATTAAAAATGGACAGTTTTATCCCACAACATTAAATCTGGCCCTACTATGGGCATCGTCAGGTCGGTCATTTGCAATTTTAATCCCTTCTATTAGCGAGAAAAATTAGCTCTGATGCCTCTTTCGACTTGTTTATAGCATAGAACTGGTCTCACATTCTTTCTTTATTGGTAACTAAATTAATAAAATTTTAGAGCAGTACCGACGGGCAAATACCAATTTGACCGATGTAGAGCTTTCAAAGATGTGCGTTGTTGTATCTCAAAACTGTTCGTTATTTTTCTGAAAAGGTGCCATTATATTCCTCAATTTTGTATTAGGTTGATAGACCTTTTTTTAATTAGGTCTACCCTTCTTCTTTCCAAGTGACACCTATGTAAACATTTTTATGGTATCCTTTTTCTATGTGGTTGACATTTATGCACCATATTTACGCTAAAGTTTCAGGGCATATTTATAGACAAACTTGATGATTTACTTAGAGTACGCAGTGGTTCTTAGTTGTCACGGATGTTGCTTTTGGGAACTTGGAATTGATCGAAATGGGTGTGGAGAAGTGTAGACATAGAAAATTGCATATTCTCGTTGCTCAAACCACACTTTCTAGTCCAATTTAGAGACCCAACTATACCTATTAGAAAGAAGGAAGACAAAATTGAATGAGAAAAATATTGGCAGTCATAGGTGAGGAGACGCTGAGGCTGCCCACAATGCTGGGAAATTCATTGTATTCACAAATCAATCAATACAAACTTATACATTCGCATTTAGTTAGGGAAATGTAACAACCCACTAGAAAATAGAAAGTATGTCCTAATTACAAACACAATTTTAGCAATTACAGTGTCTCCATTATTTTCTAAGTTCCTCCCTTAATGGAGAAATGGTTGATTTCCAAACATAGCATCTCCCTAAACACTTCAAATTTCACCTTCCTAAGGGGCTTTATGAAAATATCAACAACATTTTCACAAGTATTAAAATATTCAATGAAAATCTTCCTTAGACTATATATTTTCTCTAATAAAATAAAATTGGGCATCAACATGCTTTGTCCTTTCATGAAAAATTAGATTATTTGCCAACTTGACTGAGCTCTGGTTGTCACACTTGATCACTATAGCCTTCTTTTGTTCTTTTCCAACATCTTGAAGAAATCGCTTCAACCAAACAATTTCACAAGTTGTTGCACAAAAAGCTTCATATTCTACCTCTTTAGATGACAAAGATACAATTGGATGCTTCTTACTACACCATGAAATAATCCTGGATCCAATATTGAATGCATAACATGTAGTGGATCATCTATCATCCGGATTACCATCCCAATCTGAATCTAAGTAACCTATCAACTCAACATACCTGAGTACTTCTTTTGTTGCTTTCCAATGGCTTTGTAGAGGTCTAGTCATACACTCACTAAGAACATTGATTGAATATGCAATGTCAGGGCTAGTTATAGTAGATAATACATACTTCTAACTATTTTCCGGTACAATGTATCATCAACCTGTTTTGAACCATCATCAAGATGAAGCTTCACATTCTGTTGCGTAGGAACACAAGCAACTTTGCATTGATCCATCTTTAACTTTTTAAGCACTTCTCTAACATACCTACCCTGTGAAGCAAAAGTCTGACCAACATCTTACCAAACTTTAAGACCTAAATAGTAATACAACTCACCGAGATCTTTCATCTCAAATACTTGTGACATCTACATCTTGATTTCATAAATTCACTTCACTAAATTTCCTGTAATGATTAAGTCATCAACATACAAAGAAATCAACATCAAATTTGGTATACAGATTTGGATCACTTTGAATTCTCATAAAACCCTACTCGAAAAAAAGAGAATATGTCCTTTCATACCACGACCTAAGTGTCTATTTCAGCCCATATAAAGCTTTCTTTAATCTGCAAACTAAATGTTGTTGCCCTTTTTTCACAAACCCTTCAACTTGTGTCAAATACACCTTCTGTTTTAAATCACCATTCAGAAAAATAAATTTTACATCTAGTTGGTGTAAATTCCAATGATTATTTGTAGCTAATGCAATTAACAATCTAATAGTGTTCAATTTAGTTACAAGTGCAAATCTTTCTTGATAATCAATACCCTCTTTCTGAGAGTACCCTTTTGCAACCAATCCAACTTTATATTTATCTATGTTTCCATTTGCTTTAAACTTGGGTTTGTACATCCATTTGCATCTTATGGACTCTTTTCCTTTATGCAATTCAGTCAATTCCCAAGTTTTATTTTTAATTATATATTCATATTATTCCTCCATAGCTTTTCTCCACTCCTCACATTCAATAGGTTCATAAAAATTAATGGGTTCTATGAAATTCAAAACAATAGTCATGAGAGCATAGTCCTTGTACCTTTCATGTAGATGAATCTGACGAGTAGGTTTCCTGCATGCTTCACTGCTTTCATCTGTGTTCTATGAAAGTACTTCTCCATTTCTAATTGGGATCTGTTTGTTGATGATGTCTGCATCACTGGATTCTTCCCCAAACTTTTGCTACTCATTGTCTTCTTCTTTTGCTTCTACTTTATTCTCTTCAACTTTAGGAAGAATGTGTCATATTTCATAGTTGTTATCCTTGTTTCACATCTTCTTGTTCATGGAAAATTACATCTCTACTCACAAATACTCTGTGAGTAGATAGATCAAACATTTTATATACTTTAAATTATGTATAGAATCCTACAAAAATGCGTATGATACCTTTAGTATCAATTGTTTTATGTTCTCCTTCGAAATATGTGCAAAGACCTTAGACCCAAATATCCTCAAATGATTAATTGTTTGTTTAAAGCCATACAAGGCTTCAAATGGAGTCTTAAAATCAAGATACCTTATTGGGCTTCTAGTCTTTAGATAAACAATAGTACTAATGGTTTCCCAAAAATAATTTCAGATCTTCTTACCTTTGATCATACTTCGTGCACACTCCACCAATGTTCTATTTTTCCTTTCTGCAACACCATTCTACTTTGCAGTGTAGGGTAGTATAAATTGCTGCACTATTCCATGATCCTTGCAGTACTTGATGAAGTTCCCCAATCTTTATTCCCCCCCCCCCTTGATTTGAATGGAAAATCTTTATAAACATCCCTTTTTTCTTTTCTCGCATGCTTTTGAATTCTTTGAAGTACTAAAAAACATCATTCTTTTTCATGAGGAAGTACAACCAAGTGTACCTTGTGCAATCGTCAAAAAATGACAAAAAATAATATAAACCTCCTAAACATCTTGTCTGCATGTGACCACAAACATCACAATGTACAAGTTCTAATACATCTTTTCTTCTTTTATCATAATTAGAGGGGAATTCATTTATGTGAATTTTACCTAGTGCACAATATTCACAAGCAGCATATTCATTCTTTAACATAGGGATACCTTCAACCATACTTTGTTTCTGTACCAACAATAAATCATGATAATTAATGTGCCATACCTATGATGCCAAAGATTTTTTATTGACATAGTTGTATAAGTCAGTGATTGATGACTTTTATTGGACATCAGGCTTGTACAGGCCTCCGACTCTAACTCTTGAAGCAACAGGTCTGTAGTGATCATGTAAATCTTTTAGTGTGCAATGTGTTTTGAAGAATTCAACCTTCAATGTCTCCCAACTTGTCTTTCAATTCTTTAATTATGGAAATAAAGACATTAATAGATTCGTCCTCTTCCATTTTCATGTACAGGACCTTAATTTTTAAGAAGAGAACTCGATTTTTGTTTTTAGTATCATATAATTCCTTCAGTGTATTCCAAGTTTCAGTAAAAGTCTTACAATCATGAATATGAGGAATTATACTATCTTTGATAGATGTTATAATTTATACCTTTGATTTGTTTCCATGCTTCTCCCAATCTTGAATAGTAGTAGTTTTTGTGCCTGGAGCAGGTTTTGCTTCACCCCCCTTTGTAATAGTCCAAGTGTCATAGCATTCTAGTAATGTTTGCAACTTGATTTTCTAGTTGACATAGTTTGTGCCATCTAGTTTGTTGGCTTCATTCAGGTATGTCTATGTAAGAGGATTCACCATCCTTTCCCCAAAAAAATACTTCAGTCATCTTCAAATGGATCTAAGCAGAGGCTAAAGACAAAAAATTTATTGATGCTCCTTTATCCACTTAAAAAAACAATAAAGCCCTTTTTTTCTTTCAAAAGATAATATATATGCAACCCCAAGAGAAAATGTCATGACTCCTTTAAAAAGAATACTTCAAATTAATGGTCCCCTTGAAACAAATACGAGAGCACCACCTTTTTTTTTAAATATATGAAATGGAGGCTTAAAA
>APFE030487231.1:339690-379046 GCA_000404065.3 Pinus taeda | reverse complement strand
TACTTTGGGCCAACATACTACCAGTTCAACATTGATTTGTATGATACATTTACACATCCATATAGAAGAGACCCAACCCATGTAAACTAGATGTATCAATTTAATATGTTCTCCTAATGATACAAAAAGTTTGTCCAATTCATTAGAAGTGGGTTCAGTTGCCAAATTTTCACATAATGCATGTACTTCAATGGTACTTTGTTGTCTCTATTAGTCCAATTATCATAAGATTGCATGAATTCTTTAAGAAGAAAAATCCATATGTTTTTTTTTTTTCCTTTAGTGGATCTCAAACCTCTTATTTTGTGTTTCCCTTAATCCTCTTTTTTTAGTATTACCATCACTCTAATGGATATATATATTTGGTTGTCTCTGCCTATGCATAGAAAAAAAGTTAACAATGATTCAACATTGTATATTTAGCATACATAACACATGATAAATATATTTAATATGTATAAAACATGACAACAAATAATGATGAAAAATATTTTAGTTGAAAAAATTACGTATAGAATGCCATTTTCTTTTTTCTTTCCCATATTTGTGACAAAGAAAGCAAATGATGATTCAACAATACACTTCTTAGCAATATTCCTTTAAAGTGAGTGCTTAGTTAGGTTGCATTTTGCAAGAGCTATAATAGCATGCAGAGTTATAAAAAGTATATCATCAACATTTACTGAAATAAATGAAGTTATGAAAAATCATGCAAGCTAATTCTATCTTTGTCCATATTTATCCTAGCTTTAATTAAGTTACAATTCATGACATGAAATTTTAAGATTTAATTACTTCTCAAGCATTTTAATGATGAAGAGTTAGTCACATGGGACCCTTAAGATAAATTTAATCAACTAATTTTAGAGTTCAATCAACTCTTAGTCATTTTATTGGTTAAGAGTTACTCACTTGGAATTTTTAAGATTTTCAACTAATTTATGAAATAAATTATAGAAATATTTGACACTTGTCTTAAAATCCTAGCAAGGAATAATAATAAAATTATTGACATTAAGAACATGGAATCCATGTTTTAGTTTCATTGAATTGAAGGGCATGAAAGATATCACCTTAATGTATTTAAGGTACTCATTGGAAAAATGTTATCAAACTAGGGTAGTTATTAGGGTACTCATTGGAAAAATGTTATCAAATTAGGGTAGTTATGAAAGAGAGTCTAATAAATTTCCATCTCAAGTGTAAGATAATCATTTTCAT
This sequence comes from Pinus taeda, assembly GCA_000404065.3. Classification (NCBI taxonomy): domain Eukaryota; kingdom Viridiplantae; phylum Streptophyta; class Pinopsida; order Pinales; family Pinaceae; genus Pinus; species Pinus taeda. The sequence goes on along the minus strand of APFE030487231.1, from coordinate 377,825 downwards.
GGAGGAGGATGGCATAAGACTAAGTGGCTCATACCACTTAATATTAAAACTATTAAAATGCCTTTGAACATTTAACATAATCTTTAAAAATACTAAACAAATATTTATAAAAAATTAAATATAACCTAAATTAAAAACTCATTGTTTTACTAGTTATTTATTTGATTAAATTTTCAAAATCCATCCAAAAAATTAAAAAAAAACAAAATTAAAAGTCTATTATAAACCATTAATTTTAATTAAAGTTTTCTTCTCCTTATATATTAGGAAAAATTCATAATAATCATGAAATTAATATTACTTTAAATCTAAATATTATATTTTTTATAATATGTATGTGTCCATATCAATATAAAGATCTTTTTATTCATTTTGGTTGTAGGAACAAGACAACATTTTAGTGATGTTTGATGTCATATACACTTTATTTAAAATATAGTTCAATTACTTGAACAAAACGCTATTATTTATCAAAGTTTTAATAGGTTTCCAAAAAAAAAAGGCTTTTGGATCACTAAACTATACATTTAAACAAGGCGAGCTGTGCAGCAGCAAGTCCCTGCAAGTGTCCAATAGTCTGTATTGTGGTTTTGTGTAATAATGATTTACTTCAACAATTATGCTATATTAATGGCGTTGATTATTAGTGACAATATTATTTGTTTGGTGTTGGATTTGCATTGCTGAAATAGGGGATTGATGAATGAAGGAGTGTTCTGGTCCGCTACTGGAACTCAAAACCCATGTTTTCATTTATGATTCAGCTACTGGAACTCAATCTTCCAACGAATCCTAGAGTATAAACTAAATCTGCCAATAGAGCTTGAATCTTGATGCCTGGCTTTAGAAGAACAAAGTGTAGAATCATTTCACAATGATGAAATACAATGAACAAACAAATGATTCAAAGGTAAACTTGTAATGGAAGGCTTACTCGTAATAGAGCTGATGCCACATTAGGCTATGGGAATGGTATCATTCTTCCAAAAGAGATGATTCAATGTTTAAACTTTACATGATCAAGTTTTGTTTACCCCATATCAAATAGTTGATCACGATTCTACAAATATATGGCAAGATGGCTATCAACTAGTACATTTAACTTAGAACTGGCACTGAAGGAACTAGAAGTTATCTTGAAGGCAGGTTTACTGTTTGCTAGATTGATTGCGGAACAGGGGATTGTTTTCAAAGAAGAGTTCTAAGATATGCCAATTGCTTTGAACCATGTAAGAATACAAGACTCTCAGACCTACCTTGGTCCCTAGGGTTTGTGAAACCCTAGAATGAGATCTAGAGTGTCAAATGTCAGTGAAGGTAGATGTCAACCGGGAATTTTATCTAAATTGTTCTTAAACCTCATGATGTGTATGATTGATGAATGAAAGTGTTCTCATCTTATAGGCTAAGGACAAAGTCAAACATATATAGAAATGAAGGGAGTTATGAGTTTGGAGTTTGATGCCTCTTGAGCTAGCTAGAATCAGAACCCAAGTTGCTAAATTTCATTTTGAGTCAAAGAAAGCTAAGAAAGGTTATTGATCATAGGGCTACCTGAAGGTCAAATTACTGAAATCGAAAAGCTTGAGTATAAACTTAAGAAGGAAATGTCAAGCCATTGTTCTCCTGCTGCAAACACTTTATTAAGCAGATCAGTTAAAGACAGAGTCCACTATCATGGAGCTTCTTGTTGGTTTGAATTACATCTGTGTACTCTATTCTTGGATTTTACAGCATGGCTTGTTTTAAATTACTGAAGACATATTGGTTTTTAATATCCATCATCAACAACAGGATTGTATTCTCAAAGGCATAATTTGAAGCAATGTGTTATGTAATCCTTGAACTAGATGATACCTGAGTAATTGAAAAACAAGTTGACTGGAAAGCATTAGTGATTACTTCTTACTAGTATTATATTGATGTTCATGGTTCATTATTGTCTTTAGATTGTTAGTGGCAGCTGCTTATTCTTGTCCACTAAACTTAGCTAAAAATATAAAGGTTGGAGTACATCACATCGCTATAAATTTATAAGATTGGAGTACCTGACTTTAATAGTCCATGTAAATCCAAGGTTCAAGGTTGGAGTATATGACATTCCTATAAATTTAAAAGATTGGAGTACCTGACTTTAATAGTCCATGTAAATCTGAGGTTCTAAAGACGTAGTTACAGATTCAAGCTAGTGGGCTTGATCTGGGTGGAAATCAACCTATTTTTTTGGACTATGTTGAAATGCAAAGGACGTAGAACATGTGAGGACATTAACCATGATAGGAATCATATCAAATTTAAACATTAGAATATAAATAGGAAAAAAAAAAGAAAAAATAATAAGCTACCTTAAGTGTCTTTACGCTTATTGCAGAGACACTTAAAGATCTCTCGTGTCTTTGCTGTCATGGAAGAGGTCGTTAAAGGTCCCCTGCAAATTTATTTTAGGAATATTTTTAGAGAGATTTATTGGAAAATTAAAGATGACTACTTACATCCAGAATATATTTCTCTACACCCAAGCGAGGGATACTTCGTTACCAATAAGAGTGAAAATAGAATGAATGCAAAAAAGGGGTAAGCGGAAATCATCCTCAAATTCAAGGCAAACGGATTCATTATAAATATATATTGAAAACCAAATCATATTGCAAAGAATTGTATTTTAATTTGAATTGCTATCTTATCAGTGCTTACATATTTTTTGGGGAATCAACTGTCTTTGTTTGTTTGCAGATGAAATGCTCAAGTGCACCTCCATAGATCAATTAAAAGCCCAAGAGTAAGATATGACCTTTACAGTGAAGAACTAATTTTTTGTTGATTTACCAGCATTCCATCTAATTATCATTATTTTAGTGAATGCATCTATTCTCGGAATAAATACAATTTAAGAATCTTGCATTCCATCTTAATGTTGTAGTGAGAAATATAATAGTGCAATGAAAATTAGATTGATCATTCTGAACTAAATAATAGTTGCTGACTAATACAGATTTGAAGCAATAATTTTTAATTGACTAATAAATAACATCTAACATGGTTACTAGCATTGAAACAAATGAATAAGATAATTAAGTTTACATTCTAGAAGGTGGTTGATTTAGGATGAATTTTAAAAGTCCAAATTGTAGGATGAAGAAAATCATTTAGCCCATAACTTGAGTACCATGACGATTTCACTAGTGAAGACAGGCATGGATAAAACTCAACGTTTTAGTGTAACCCTTGGTCTAAAAGACACAAAGATGTGAAGGACCTTTAAGTTTGAAACATAGACCAGACCACAGTAGTGCCTCATATTAGTTCAAAGGGGTAAGGATATGCAAGCTTCAGCGATAAGCAGATGAACTAAATCTAAACTGCAGTAATTGAAATTTTGTAAGCAGCAACTGTGGACCTTCCAAGAAAGCCACTATGAAAATGAGTTTCTTCCATGCTTATATGCCACTTCTTCCATGCTCATTGCTCATTATTAGAGGAGGATACGCACATAGTAAAATTAACCTTATGCATTTACATTAAATTCTTAAGATAGACAGCTGGCAAAAAATAAAAAATTTAATGTCTAATGAAATGAAACGATGTTCAAAACTGGTGACTTAAAGTTTTATTTCTCGTGCCAACACACTTGCTATAAAAACTGATTTCAAATTAGGCCCATAACATATGGCTTTACATGTCAAAGGAAAAATGCTATTAAATGGTAGTGGATAAAAAAACTCAAATTAATCCTACGATATGAACACTAACTTCTTTCAAAATGCTGAAATAGACAAAATATAGATTTGAGAACTCCAAGTTACATTTTATTCTCATTGCCTTGGCTTTTGTGATATGCCCACCATACTTGGGCTATATTAGTTCACTTAGTAGCACTAGCTCCATAGCATTGATTTTAAACTATCATATGCCATGAGTCATAGTAGTTTCTTAACTTATTTTCCATGTGCTCTATTCTTTAAATCATTTAAAAGTAAAGCAAGCTTTTCCATATAAAATAGAATTATTATCAAATGTAAAGAAACAAAACTCTTTGATTGATTCTATGGTCAGAGGGTTGCCAAAATAAACCTTATCATAACAAAGTAGAAACACCACATGCAACCTTCATTGAACAAAGAGATGTATCATACATAGAAATCATTCATGGAGACTATAAGAACATCTGACTTGCTTGAAACCAATACAAAGGAGAAATCACCTTTTCTCAAGATGTCCTAGAAAGACGAATATTTGTTAGAAATAAACTGCTGAATATTTTCTATGATTTCAAACAGTCTACTAGTCAACATGAGCTTTACTTTTCAGATTGTGATGTTTCAAATTCTGAGAGTTTGAATAGAAGTAGACACTGGTGCCCTTGATTTAATGGCTTGGGACATTCTCTTACTGTGAGAATATCATGTTCTCCTTTACCTTACCATTAGCATTTGATGGCAGAGAAGGGTACTTCTAGTAGCGCTAACCTTAAATACCTGGGCTAGCGAGAACACGACCTTCAAATAAGACCTTTTGCAACCTCACCTCTGTCTTAAATGCCTTTAGGAGATGAACAAGAAAAGCTAGTAGAACTAAAATCAATGTCTGCATTTTGAAGATGAATTTGAATCTGAAAATTTGATGATTGCCTTAAAATGCCTTCTCGAGAGAACAAGAAAAGAAATGAAAACTAAAATCAATGGTTGCATTGTGAAAATGGTTTTGAATCCAAAAATGGTTTATGACCCATTGTTTAAATTTAGTTTTCTGCAAATAAAAGTTATGGAGTGGTGGACAATGACAGGTCACCCCCATCTTTTGGCATGATAATTGGGAGTAGCCTCCCTGTATTACATGAAATACAAAATCAAACACGAAAAGACAGCTTCAGGGTGTTGTCCTGCTTAGCAAGAATGCATGCAACATATATATGGGTGGTTCCTAATGTTTCCTAAAAAATATTGCCTCTGGCCAATAGTAGGCTATTGACATTCTATGGCATTTGGTAATTAGCATATCTTCTTTTTGAAATATGTTAATCCAAGAAAACCAACTGTGGGAACTTGAGGCTCTCTTTGATATCACTCTCTGGCTCTGGCTAATCAGAAGATAATGAATGTAAACTATAGATAGAAGCTGGGAAAATGAGATTCCCGAAAGGGCTCTCACTCTTTTCTCAGAATAGACATTCATGGTAGGGCTTTGTAAGATAGGATAAAAGGCCTGATGAAATATATTTTCCAGTCCTAACAATTGCAAACCAAAATCTAAATTCATTAAATAGACTTTTGAGAGAGCTAGCAACTGAATAAAGCAATAATCAGTTGAAACAATTATCATTAATAATTTAAGAAAATCACAATGTATTTACTATTAAGTTTTAACAAATATTATAATCACTAACCCTATTATGCCTTCTACATCCTTGTCTGCATAATTCCCAAACAAGATATCTATACGTTCCAACTCTTTTGCAGCTACTCTGCTGGTCACTGTTCAATATACATACAAAATAATCAAGGACCAGATAATCAAAATCCGAACCAACCAAATTGCACCATGTAACATCTAAAAGATAAAACTAAACAAATATACAACTCAAATATCAAAATCTATCATGCATGTGATAATCTAATATGCAAAATCATTTGTAAGGCTTAAGCCAAAACACTGTGTAAGGATCCAGTAAAGGGTAAGGGTCTGTGTACTTGCAATTCAAAAATGTCAAACTTCCAAGAAAATTGAAATCCAGCAAAGAATAGCCACCAGAAAATGGAATTCTAGTAATAAAAATCAAAAAGGAAAGTACATTGTGTTAATAAAAATCTATCTTCACAGAAAGACCCTTTTTCAAATTCTAGTGCTTTCAAATTTTGCTTTTACATCTGCAGTGTTTCCGAAAGGAGAGCACATTTGTTCAATTTAAGCATCATGGTCTATCTTCCAACTAATTTTTTAGAAACATACTAGCCTTTGTAGCTGTCCATAAATCTATGTCTTCTGATAAAACCATCTTCCAAATTGGAATGCACTTTCATTTTCACAATAACCACATACAGTGGCTTGATTTTGTAGGCACAGGATTTGCAAAGGGTAGAATCTTTTTGGGGGAGATTGAAGTTGCTCAGGTATCCACATTTGAAAAGGTGTGGAGTTACTATGATGGAGGGCAGTATGATCAGGCATCCACTTTCTATAAGCCTACTAACTTACCGACGGGCTTTGTCAGCCTAGGCCATATTGTACACTGTAACTGTTTGCCTCTGCAGCGATGGGTTCTTGTGGCCAAGGAGACTAATGTTTCTGCAAAACTGTCATCTCAATATAAACATTCCAACAATGCATTGGAAGCCCCTACTACTCCTTTGTTATTTTCGCAAGACTGTGAAAGGACTTGTGAAACAGGACATCGTCCAGCTCTTGCTAAATGAATGAATCATACTATGGTTTGGATAAAAGGCCTGATGAAATATATTTGCCAGTCCTAACAATTACAAACCAAAATCTAAATTAATTAAATAGACATTTGAGAGAGCTAGCAACTAAATAAAGCAATAACCAGTTGAAACAATTATCACTAATAATTTAAGAAAATCACAATGTATTTACTATTAAGTTTTAACAAATATTATAATCACTAAGCCTATTATGCCTTATCCATCGTTGTCTGCATATCGCCTGAACAAGATATCTATACGGTCCAACTCTTTTGCAGCTACTCTGCTGGCCGCTGTTCAATATACATACAGAATAAACAAAGACCAGACAATCAAATCCAAACCAACTGAATTGCACCATGTAACATCTAAAAGATACAACTAAACAAATATATAGCTCAAATATCAAAATCTATCATGCATGTGATAATCTAATATGCAAAATCATTTGTAAGGATTGTTTTGAAATTTTGGTTTTGATATTTATAGTTATTTGTGGGTGTGAAAATATCAAACACATTCTCATCCAATTATTATTATACCAATTTATTCCTTATCATCCAATTATTCTTATACCAGTTTATTCCTTACCAGTGCATTCATATATAATAATTATATTTAAAAAATAAAAATAGTTGCGATTAGTAATTACGGTGAATTTTTAATCTTTTTAATGGAATAATTTATTGTCGATGTGTAAAGAAATAAGAAATTCCCCACTATTATTATTGATAATTATAGTTGAAGAAGGATTCAAATCATAATCTAAAGTATGAGTATCAAAAGGACCAAGAGTAGATACACCAAGAGTACTGGGTGCAATAGTAGTTAGTGCACCAACAAGAGGCATAGAAATTGGGGAACAAGTAGCAAGAGAAAGTAGTGGCATTAAGAGTAGATGCAGGTGTGTCACTCTTAATGATTATGGCATCCTGTATTAAGAATAACCATTAAAAAATGTCTTTTTAGAGATAATTAATCAAAAATAATAAATTATATGCATTAAATCAATTGAGTTCATCCAATTTGAAAATTCCATGTTAAATTGATTTATCCTCGCAAGCATGTATCCTTAAATTTTGATGTTTTTTTTTAATTATCCTTCATCAAACTTGATCATTCTTTTGTCCATATTTTAACATAATTTTTGATAGATCTAATATAGTTAGGATCATAAAAAAAACCACAATCATCATCATGACAAAGCAGAGAATAACCCTGCAAAGAAATGTCAATTTAGATGGATTAGAAAAAATAATAAGAATTGATAAAAAAACATATATTTTTTGTTTTGTTTTTACTCACATCGCTTTGTCACGATCAACATGTAATATAAACACCAATATGTTAATTACACAGAACGTGCAAGGAGATAAAAAAAGTGCAAATGATATTCAAACAAAATATTCAATAAATAACAACTACAAAATATAAAGCATAGTTACTTCTTTCTTTGGTTCAAATTCTAATAGATAAACATGTCATTTTGAAAATACTTACCTAGAATACCATGAATATATTATCATGGAAAAGACTTACAAATTTTTTTTTTTCTAAAGAGGCAAGATATTAGTGGAAGAATTGAATTTCCCATTTATGATAATGTCACATTAATTTTTTCTACAAAGAATGTTATGGCATTAAGTTTATTTGCAAATTAGTTTTCAAAATATTTTATTTACTTGATGTATATTCATTAAAAAGCAATTTTAAAGTAACACAACTTCATTCTTTTCTTTTTTTTGCTTAAGCAAGAGACAGTCCTTCTATTAACTTAGGTAGAAAAATATTTTACACATGTTACAACAGATGCATAGATTCACAAACTCCCACAAAGGGAGAGTGAAAATACCCAAAGTACCCAAAAAACCCTCCAAAATTCAAACAAAAACAAGGACTAAACTGCCCTGGAACCAAAAGTGGGCAAGTGGATCCAAAGTCCACTCCCCAAAACCCACCGATGATCTGTCATCTAACAATCCAGTGGTCAAAATTCAACCTGTGCGGAGGCGAAGCCCATAGAAAACCATTAAGTTGCATGATCAATGCTGACCATTGATATTTCCTTCTGATCCAATGGCTGGTGTCCATATTGTGTGGCTTAAAAGCCCATTGGATATCGCAGGATGAAGGTGGTTTGCTTTTTTGGTCCTCTGCCATGTGTTTCTTCCTGAGTGGAATCACTGCCTTTTCATTAAAATTGTCTTTGGTTTGGATGGCAGTCGATGAAGGTGGTAAACCATGAGTGGTTTTATCCTTTCGGCCCCACCAACTTGCACACCAAAAGGTGGCCATTGATCTTCCCTCTTGGGATTTGACGGCCACAAATAAAATCGGACTGCACATATGCTCGTGGATTACCCAGTGATGAAGGCAGTAATCATTATTTATCCACCTCCACGCATCGCTTGCTGAATGGAATCGCTTGTCCTCTGAGAAAACCTCTCCCGAGTTAGAGGGCGCCCAAAGTAGGTGGTATGTCTCGAGCAGCTTTTGACCCCAGTAATCTCTTCCTTTGACCTCCCACGCATTACCCGAGGAAGATATAGCCAGAAGGGTGGCCTCTGTGGCGTTCGTGTCCCATGGAATCACTCCTCCTGTGATCAGATATCTTCTGTCTCAATTACTGCCTTTGTTTCTAGAAGTGCCCTTAGAAAACTGATAGTGCATATCCTTTGATAAGCCATCTGAAGTGAACTTATTCATCGTTGTCATGAAGTAAAATTCTTTCTCTTGATTTTTCCGGATATTGCTATCTGTCGCTGAGGGCCCGGGATGAGTATTCCTCCTTCAACCTGTCATTAGTTACCTCCTCCCACCAGCAGCACAAGTCGATATGCTTGTTTCAAACCCCCTCATTGCCAATCCAGTCCGCAACTTTGTTGGCTTCCCTACGAACATGCACCAACCTAGGAGTTTTTAGCATTCTTAGGTGTGCTTGGATTCTTTGGTAGACTTGTAGAAGCTGCGAGTGTCCTAAGATTTTCTTTGGTGCAATGCCAACATTTATCCTCTTCACCGAATTAATGACTAATTCCGAGTCAGCCTCAATGATGACATTGTGAATGTTGTACTTGAGCAGTATTTCCAAGCATAATTCCATCGCCATGAGCTCATCCATATTGTTGCTAGCTTTTCCTAGATAACTATGGAAGATGACTTGTATGTTTCCTTCCTCATCCCTCATGACCCGTCCATAACCTGCTTCTCCCGGTTTCCCTTTTGAGGCCCCATCTATGTTAAATTTTAAAAAGCCATGTGAAGGGGGTTGCTAGGAAGCCTTTTCTGTTGAGGTATTCTTGTTGATTTGCATAAAACACTGAGGGAGATGAACCTTGAGCTCTAACTTCTCCAGTATTCTGGCCTCTCTTTGTCCTATGGGTTTACCAGTATCTACACCTCCCATGATGTGAACAGTCTCTTTGAGTTGTTTAAGGATTAGCTTTAGGACGCTTCTCATTGGGCTTGCCTTATTGTTGAAAATCTTGTTATTATGCTTCTTCCAAACATTCCAGATTATGTACCCTAGGGTCAGCGCCCAGGCAGAGTTAATGATCTCATTATCCGAAAAAAAATTCCACTATTTTTTTAAAGTAGCAATGATGTCATTTACATGTTTGTCTATCTTCTTGAATACATCTCCAACCTAATTCCAAAGTATTGAATTGAAAGTGCATCTATTCAAGAGATGATTAGTAGTTTCTTCCTATTGTCCACATAGGTGACATCTTGAGGGGCCAGCAAAGCCTCTTTTTCTAAGTTTATCCCATGTTAGAATCTCGCCCTGTTGAACCAGCCACTTGAACAATTTGACTTTCATCCAATGAGGATTATCCTAGAGTTATTGCCACATCTTATCAGTGTTTGGAAAGTTAAGCCTGGAATCTATCCCTTTGGCCTCCTTAAGGGCGAAGAGACCTGCCTTGTTCTTCCCCATATTAGTTGATCGTCCAAGGTTGAGTTTAAGATTTGCCTCTTTTCTAAAAGACCTTTAAGGGCTATAGCTTGAGTATGCAACATGCCCATTCCACTGTAATCTGGAAGTTTCCATATTCTCCATTTCCCATTGTTCCTTGATTGGTCCCAATAGTCACTTACCCTTCTTAATCCTTTGTTGATGGTATCAGTGTGAATGTTTGCTAATTCTTTATTGCGGAGATTGTCCTCCTGTTCCCAATTATCCTCCCAGAACCAGGACAAATTTCCATTTCTGATCTCCTAGAAACTGTGATTTTGGACTAGGGCCTTGTTCTCCCATGCCCTATTCCAAATTGCAGAACCTTTTACTTGTCCTATCATCCTTATGAGGTTCTTCTCCTACCAATCTGTTGCATACTTTTGCTTCCATAGTTTTGCCCAGGGGGCTTGTATTTCCTTTAGCCATCTCCACCAGATTTTGGCTCCAAGAACTCTGTTAAGAATTCCTGGGTGATGAAGATCCAAGCCACCATGTGACTTTGGTTTACATACCCTGTCCCATGCCATTAGGGCCCATTTCTTCTTTTCTTCACCTTCCCCTAGAGAAAGTCTCTTTGAATGTTTCTTATATTAGTAATTACACCAGTTGGTGCCGGAAAGGCTGATAGCATATAGATAGGGATACTTTGGAGGATAGCCTTAGTTAGAATCAGACTCCTTGCTAGATTTAGGGCTCTATTTGTCCATTTGCTAATCTTATATTTTAGCTTATTTAGGACAGGCTCCCAGATTTCCTTGTGTAGCGGTTTGTCGGTGAGGGGAACTCCCATATACTTCGCGGGCAATGACTCTCTTTGAAAGCCCAAAATTCTGGAAATATTTCTTTGTATTGAAATATCCAAATTGAAAAAGAAAATCTTTGATTTAGTAAGACTTACCTCTATGCCTGCTGCCATGGCAAACTCACTCAAAATCTGCTTAAATTCTTTGGCTTCCTTGACAATGGGTATGCCTTGAAGGATAGTATCATCCACAAATTATTGATGTGTCACCGTGTCCCCACCTTGAGTGAGTCTCAGACCTTGAATTATCCCTTCCTCCTTAGCAACTCCGATTGCTCTCCCTAGCCCTTCCAACATTAGAATGAAAAGGAAAGGAGAAAGACGATCGCCTTGCCTGAGACCTCTAGTAGGCTTGAAGGTTTTGGAGGGAGAGCCATTGAGAAGAATTGAACAGCTAGTGGTGGTAACTAGCGTCATGACCCATTTAATCCAATTGTTATCAAAGCCATAGGCTTTTAATACTGCTCTTATGTACGACCAACTAAGTTTGTCATAGACCTTTGCTATGTTCAGTTGAATTATCATCCCTGCTTGTTTTTTGGTAATGAGTGAATGAACCACTTCATGTGCTTGAATTATGTTATTAAGAATTTTTCTTCCTTCCACATAGCCCATTTGCTCCTTTGACACTAGGGTCGGGAGGAGTGGTTTGAGACAGTTGGCAATTACTTTGGATATTATTTTGTATACCACATTGCATAATGCTAGAAGTCTAAATCTATCTGGAGAGGTGGCTTTTTCCTATTTGGGGATTAAGGCTATGAAATATTCATTGAGCGCCTTCAAGACTGTCTTAAATCTTCGAGAGTCTTCCACTCCCTCCAAGATATCCTGTTTTACTGTCCTCCAACATGTTTTGAAAAAGTCCACATTGAAGCCATCTAGGCCTGGTGCTTTCCCATTGTGCATCTCTTTAATGACTTCCTCAATTTCTTCGTTTGTTACTAGTCTGTTGAGATTGTAATTAGCTTCTCTAGAAACCAATTTAGGAATGTACTGAGTAAATACTTTCGTAAACTGATATCTATCTTCCGAGGTTTCCTCAGCAATTTTTTGAAAATGATGGACTGGAACCTTTTCCATCTCTTCATGAGTGTTTCTTTCTATTCCATACTGATCTGTAAGTTTCACAATTATGTTGTTGTTTCTATGAGCTATGGTGGATCTGTGAAAGAATTTGGTGTTTCTCTCCCCTTCCTTAATCCATTGTACTCTTGTCTCTAGAATATTTCCTCTTGTAGACATCTGTTTTACCATTCATGCTGGAGTGACTCTACCATCTCTTTCCTTTCATCTGTATAGACTTTTGTGATAAGAATATCGTTTATTTCCTGTAATTTCTTTTCCACATCTCCTTTAGCTTTGAAGATATTTCCAAATTCCATTTTATTCCACTCTTTGAGTTTGACTTTAATGTGTTTGAGTCTGCAGTGTAGAAGGAACATCTTTGTACCTTGAAGGTGTAGCTCTTCCTTCCACCATTTTTCAATGTTTGTGAGGAAATATGAATGTGTGAGCCAAGCGTTCTCAAACCTGAAGGGGGAGCTCCTTGGTTTATCGAATAGAGAAGTTTCGAATTGGATAGGAAAGTGATATGAACCTCCAAAAGCTAGGATGAGTGCAGTCACGCTGCTTCCCATGAGAAGAAGTTCCTTTGAAATAATAAATCTATCTAATTTTAAGGCTACTTGGGTAGGGCCCCCTCTTTTGTTATTGTAAGTGAAGATTGCATTGCCGGTTTCCATATCAACCAATTCCATATTGGTGATGAAGTTTTGGAAGGCAACTGAATCCCTACCAAGTGTTCTAGTTCCTCCTTTCTTCTCCATGAGTGATTTTTTCATGTTAAAATCACCTCCAAGAATCCAGGGTAGAGCTGGGTATCTCTTCTTCGTATCCTCCAATGTTGTGAGGAGTCGAATTTTGTCCTGCATTGGCTGTGGGCCATAGACATTGGTGATCATGTAACATTGCCTATCACCCATCGGTTGGAAAATCAGAGAAAGGCGATGTTTGGATGCCTCTGCATCAATCACACCAAATTTCTATGGATTCCATAGAGTGAGAATGCCACCAGCAGATTTATTTTCCTTAACTTCAAGGTATTAATATCTATTTAAACATTTTCTATGTTTTTCGTGGATCTTCTCCACTATGCATTTTGTTTCCTGTATGAATACTATGTCAAGTTTTTCCTCTCTCATCCTGTTACCTAGATTCCTCTATTTTCTTCTACTCCCTAGTCCTCTAATGTTCTAGGTTGTTATTTTCATTGAGGTGGGGTTTTAAAGGAGTAACTGGAAAGGTCTTTCTTCCTTACTGAGTCAATCATGAGTTTGCCACACTCCAGTAGTAGTTCTTTCTGTCTTTTTCTTCCCTCCTCTTGCCTGGATTTTTTGTTAATTTTCTTGTTATTAATCCTATTGAAGAAGTCCTTTTATTTTCCTGGTTATCTTGTCCAATTTTGACTCCTGTAGCTGTTTGATGTGACTTGTTAAGGAATATCTGTTATACCTTGTCCATGTCCTCCTGAGGTATGGAGTTTATTCCCAGGTTTCCTCCTCATTCTAGAAACTTTTCCAGCTCTAGGTTCTCCCTTTCCAGGATCTCCTATAAGTCTTGGTCCTCTATAACACTTTCACTTTGAGTCATTTCTTGGTCTTTTTCTATTTCCATGGTACTGAAAGGGTCTGTCATGTGTTCATTTAGTTCTTGAGTGAACTCCATGCTGGTCTCTTTTCCTTTCCCCCTTGCTGACTGATTCTTTGTACTCTTTTGATCACCTCCATCTACTTCTTTTTCTCCTAAGATCTCAAAACTGTTGTCCTAAGATCTCAAAACTGTTGTAACTTCTTGTTTTGTTATCATTCTCAGTAGGGTTCTTTTGTGTTTTCCTTCCCCCTCCTTTTCCTTTTCCTCCTACTTTGGTGAAACTTGTCTGATCTTTCCATTTGCTGGTGTTTAGGTATTCCTCCTTTTTATTAAGAGGACAATCTCTAGATAGGTGCCCATGCTCATGACATTTGTGACGTCTGAATGGGATATGTTCATAGTCAACTATTTGAACCCATTCCTCATCATAGACTTCTAGAATGACCTCATCTGGAAGGGCTCCTGATAGGTCCATCTCCACACATATACGGGCATAGGAGGTATATTTTACCCATAGAGTTGCCTCTGAAATCTTTAAGAAATGACCTAATTTATCGCCTATAGCTTTTAAAGACTTCAGCATCTAGTAATCTAAAGGTAAGGAGTAGAGTCTAATCCATACCGGTACCAAAGTGAAGGTTTCTTGTTCTAGCACAAAGTTCATCATCCATGGCCACATGTAGAGACTAGCAGTTGCAAAGAAGTATGGTCCTCCTTCAAAAATCTTGTCTCTGTCTTCCATGTTCGTGAACACCACTGTAAAAAAACCTATGGATCCAAGATGTATATTTAACTCCCCGTTTGGTTTCCAGTTGTATTTTATCCAAGTGTACAATGCTTTCTCCGACGATCAGATTCCAATAAATTTGCATATGATGGCATAGTTTTCAATGTGATCCCTATGCACTTGCAGAGCTGGATCATTCCGAATAACCCCAGGTTTAGTTATGGTCTTAGGTTTACAGGGCCCCATCTTGGTTCTATTCTTTGTTCCCTGACCTTTGTCTTCCACTTTCACCTCTGGTCAGTCTTCTTCGGGGGTTCCTTGTTCTACATGGGTTTTCCTGCCTTTCGCCTCCTGAGTTTCAATGTTTTTTGTCTTGACCTCCAAGGGTTGTGGAGGCTTTTTCTTATTCCCTCCTCTTCCTCTATTTGAAACCACATTACTGTAGGAGGGAGTGGAGCTCCCTCCTCCCTGTGCCTCCATGGGTACCTGTTACCCTCTGTCACTCTCTTTGTTGAACCCTAGAACCCTCTATCACGCTCCACCCAGTTACAGCCCTAGCTCAAAATATTTCATCAAGACAACTTCATTCTTTTCATAAAGGAATCAAAATAAATATATAAAATACATTTATTTACATCAACACATATAGATGGAAGGTTAAGCATTCAAATTTGATATAACTTTAATGCACATTCATGCACAAATTGACTAAAGAATATGATTTATTTTAAGAAATGACGAGGTAACTTATTGCATTATTCAATATCATAATTGAAACATATACAATATGTTTTCCCACATGTATACACCAATGACCAAAATTATTTGTAATTTGAGATTGGTTCAAATGGTGCATCTTCAATACTAAAATTGAAGCTATGATCTTATGTTTCTATGGGTTTGGCATTCATGTTTGTGTTTGATTGATGTAATTAATGATTGAGCCATTTATTTGATTTTACGACACAAAGCACAACTTTATTTTCATTACAACCCTAAAAATTACAATTAGGTACATGTTCCTACACCTAGCATGTGAACTATCTATAAACCTTTTATCATTTCTCAAATCTTGTGGCCTTCAATAAACATATTGAGATTGCTTATTATTTTGATTGGTTTCTTTCTTTTAGTCATATTTTTTACAAATTCAATATCTCCACACATTTAATATATATTTGGCTATCAATATCCAATATTAACATATGTACTTTGGGCCAACATACTACCAATTCAACATTGATTTGTATGATACATTTACACATCCATATAGAAGAGACCCAACCCTTGTAAACTAGATGGATCAATTTAATATGTTCTCCTAATGATACAAAAATTGCTGTCCAATTCATTTGAAGTGGGTTGAGTTGCCAAATTTTCACATAATTCATGTACCTCAATGGTACTTTGTTGTCTCTATTAGTACGATTGTCATAAGATTGCATGAATTCTTTAAGAAGAATAATCCATATGTTTTTTTTTCTCTAATGGATCTCAAACCTCTTATTTGGTACATTCCTTGATCCTCTTTTTTTAGTATTACCATCACTCTAATGGATAGATATATTTGGTTGTCTCTGCCTATGAATAGAAAAAAGTTATCAATGATTCAACATTGTATATTTAACATACATAACACATGATAAATATATTTAATATGTATAACACATGACAACAAATAAGGATGAAAAATATTTTAGTTGAAAAAATTAGCTATAGAATGCCAAACTTTTCTTTTTTCCTTTCCCATATTTGTGACAAAGAAAGCAAATGATGATTCAACAATACAATTCTTAGCAATTTTCCTTTAAAATGAGTGCTTAGGTAGGTTATATTTTGCAAGATCTATAAGTGCATGCAGAGCTATGAAAAGTATATCATTAACATTTACTAAAATAAATGATGTTATGAAAAATCATTCAACCTATTTCTATCTTTGTCCATATTTATCCTAGCTTTTATTAAGTTACAATTCATGACATGAAATTTTAAGGTTTAATTACTTCTCAATGATGAAGAGTTAGTCATATGAGACCCTTAAGATAAATTTAATCAACTAATTTTAGAGTTCAATCAACTCTTAGTCATTTTATTGGTTAAGAATTACTCACTTGGATTTTTTAATATCAACTAATTTATGAAATAAACTATAGAAATATTTGACACTTGTCTTAAAATCCTACTAAGGATTAATAATAAATTATTGACATTAAGAACATAGAATCCATGTTTTAGTTGCATTGAGTTGAAGAGTATAAAAGAGATCACCTTAATATGTTTAGGGTACTCATTGGAAAAATGTTATCAACTTAGTGTAGTTTTTAATGTACTCATTGGAAAAATGTTATCAACTTAGGGTAGCTTTTAGCGTACTCATTGAAAAAATGTTATCAAATGTTATCAACTTAGGGTAATTTTTTGGGTACTCATTGGAAAAATGTTAACAAATTAGGGTAGTTAAGAAAGAGAATCTAATGAATTCCCATTGCAAGTGTAAGATAATCATTTTCATGGAGGAGAATGACATAAGACTAAGTGGCTCATGCCACTTAATGATTAAAACTATTAAAATGCTTCTAAACATTTAACATAATCTTTAAAAATACTAAACAAATATTTATAAAAAATTAAATATATAACCTAAATATAAAAACTCATTGTTTTACTGATTATTTATTTGATTAAATTTTCAAAATCCATCCAAAAAGATTGAAAAAAAAAAATTAAAAATCTCTATGTTAACACCATTAAAATTTTAATAAAGTGTTTTTTCCTTATAATATTAGGAAAAATACTATAGTAACATAATAATACTAAATTAATACTACATTAAATATAAATATTATATTTTTTATAATATGTACGTGTCCGTATCAATACAAAGATCATTTTATTCATTTTGGTTATAGGAACAAGACACCATTTTAGTGATGTTTTATATGATATACACTTTATTTAAAATATAGTTCAATTAGTTGAACAAAACGCCATTTTTTATCAAAGTCTTAATAGGTTTCTGGAATAAAAATGGACTTTGGATCACTAAACTATACATTTAAATAACATGCCACTTCAGGGAGATATGTACAATATGGTTAGAAAAAGAAAGCAATGCATTCTCCACTAAAGAAGTGACATAAATATCACAAAAAGTGATATTTATTTATATTTATATATGGAGACATCTCCATCATTCCTGGCTAGGTTTAGCTTTTTTATTTTTATTTTTCAAGGTTCGCACAAATATATACTATTAATTGTTTATAACTATTAACTTTTAGTGCCTTTATTTAGTATAATGGTTGGTATAATAACTCTATGCAAATTTCTTTAGGTTATATTTCTAGCATCCCTTCCTCTTATTCTAGATTTCGCTATTCCCACCATTTTTTTTTAATGTTTTATTCCTTGTAATATATTAAAATAAGAGATATTGTAATATATTATTAGTTATTCATATTCCTTTACATCTGGGATATTTTTTTGGTTTGATAGTCCTTCTTCCTTTCTAAATTTCCTTGTTCCCACCCGAATATGTTATTCTTTTAAAATAAAAAAGTGCGTAAGATATCATTATGTTGGTAATTGGATCATATAGTCTAAAATAAGAGATACTATGTTGGTAATTGGATCATATAGTCTAAAATAAGAGATACTATGATATATTATTAGTTACTCATATTTCTTTAACTTTAGATTTGGGATATTATTTTGGTCGGGATTCCTCCTTTTTCTTATTCCTAAAGCTAAATATATTTTTTATATTTTATTTTTTAAAAATAAGGGAATAAGATATTATTATATAATTATAAGAAGTCTTCTAAAATATTATTTTTTTCAAAATTTGTGAGATGAATATGCTTATTTGGTGATCTAGGAACATATTAAATAAAAATTGATTTTTTGAAAAATAAACCAAAACACTCATTATTTTTATAATTTCTTTTTTTTATAAATTAACATTTTTCTTTTTCTTAAAACACACATCATTTTTTCTTTTCTCAAAACACATATGAGTTATCAAAACAAATGAATTAATGACACTAAATATTAATATTTAAATTCACTAATACTAAATCAAAATTAGATGCCATTTGATAATTATTTTGTTTTTCATAATATTTTAAATTATTATGGAATAAGTAGAATCATTACTAAAATCACCGTTCCATAACTAAACTACAACTATAATAGTATTAAAATAATAATTTTTAAATTAAATAATTAAGAAAAATGCGTTGATTAAATTAAGTCACTAAAACAGTACCAGCATCCTTTGCGCCAAGGTGCCCCACTCTAGGGTATGAGTCGGATCTACAAGTGAGGGTTGAATCGAGCACGCAAATAAGGGAGGGGGGTCACAGGGCAAAGAAAACAGGGGAGAAATGAAAAAAGCAAAGGACGATCAATTCGCAGGACCTTGAAGGAAATTTGGTGCTGGGGATGGATGTGCAGATAGAAGAGGCGCTGGAGGTGGCTGAATGCATGCTGGTAGGTAGGGCAAGGGGGTATAAATACACAACAGATTACATCAAATCATGGGGAGAGCAAAACTGGCAGTCAGATCTCATCAGCAGCTTCCAGGTATCGTCTTTAGCCAAAGGTTGGTTCATGGTGCGTTTTGAAAACAAGGAAGCCGAAGATTGGGTTGTAGGAAGAAACTAGGCATTCAGAAGCATCCCTGTTCTCCTAAAAAAATGGAGCCCTATGTTCGATGCAGTGCATGAAAAATCGGATGTTTTTCCGGTGTGGGTTAGGGCTCCGGGTTTGCCTTCCTTCCTCTGGGTGGAATCGGTGTTGAAGGCTATAGGGAACATGTTGGGCACTTACTTGGAAGTGGACATGTCATTCATGCAAACCCAGATCAAAGCAATGGCAAGGATCCTAGTCCTTTTAAACCCTCGTGGAGGTCTAGCAGAAAAAATCAATCTTCAGTACAAAGAGTTTGTGTTTGAACATATTCTGGACTACGAACATTTGCCATTTAGGTGCCATAGATGACATGTGTATGGTCATTTGTCTAAGGAATGCCCTTTGGGGAGACGGCGTAGGAGATATCAGAAGGCGGCAGCCCAGATGGAGAAGACTGGAAAACAAAATCAATCTAGCCAGAGGACAGAGCCATCGTTCCTCCAGTCAGAAGGGATTATGGAGATGGACATCACGTAGGAGGGGAAGACCATGGAGGAAACTAATCTAGCCTCCATGGTCAGAAGGGATGAAGAAATAATCGAGCCCGGGAACGAAGGAGCAATTCAGGAGACCAGCAAGGAAGCGGTAGACTCACAAAAGCCTCCCCAAACCGAGGATTCAAAGGGCATGGGTTTAGACTCAAGCAATACATCTTTTCCTACTTCTGAAATAAAAGATGCATGCTTGATTTCTAAAGCACAAAAAATTAAATGCCTTCCTGAAAATAATGAACCTATGGATATGCATATTGAAAACCAAATGGAAAACTGTGTTGAATTCATCTCGGCCACTATTCCCTCCTTAGATCTGAAACGTGAGAATGAACCCTATGAGGAACCTATTCCCATGTCCGCTCCCCCTTCATGCCACTATAATCTCAGATCTCAGGATAACAAACCTAAGCTCTTAGAATCTGCTGGTGGAATAGGTCAGTCGTCTTCTCAAAGTTTTAAAAGGAAAACAAGAGGAAGAAAATCCAATCTTTCCAAGGCCCAAGTAAAACCAAAGCACGATGTTGCTGATGGTAAACAATTATCAATCCCCGTGGCACTTAGAGTAGTGCAGGCCCCTGAAAATGTTTTAAAATGATTTTTACATCCTGGAACTATAGGGGTTTAGCCGGTAAACCCAAAAAACTAGCGCTCCGGAAGATGATTATGAATTCAAATTTGGATTTACTTTTACTCCAGGAAACCTTGGGAAAGGGTGCTGAAGTTGAATCAGTACTGAATACTCTTCTTCCGAGCTAGCACTTTTCAGCTATTAACTTAGTAGGACATTCTGGAGGCCTGGCTGTAGGCTACAGGGAAGGGAAAATTAAGATCACAAACCAATGGGGCCTGAAGCAGGCGATGGGCATTGAATTTCAGTCCCCTGAATTCGATTTCCCTCTAAATTTGTTAAACTTCTATGGGTCGTGCCAGGGGAGAGTGTCTTTCTGGACTGATCTTCTGTCAAAATCGTTGGTGAATTGTAAATATCTGGTAGTGGGTGGAGACCTGAACTTTTCAATTGGAAGGGCAGAGGCATGGGGTCCGACGGCCAGAGAGGACTCACTCTCTGAATTTTTTCAAAAGCTTTTATCCTCCAACAACTTGATAGATGTAACTCCAATTAAGATTAAGCCGACATGGAGGAATAGAAGAGCAGGAGAAGTAAGAGTTGCTAAAAGACTGGACCGCTTCCTTATAAATGTAGAGCTATCCACTAGAGTTTCCATGTTTAGATAGTGGGTCGAAGAGGGAGGGCCCTCGAACCACTTTCCAATCTCTCTAGAATTATGCAAGCCTCCTCAAAAGCTGGCAGCTCCTTTCAAGTTCAATGCTTCATGGCTACAAGAGGAATCTTTCAATAAACTATTCAAAGAAACATGGCAACATCCAGTCAGGAATTCAACCGAGGATAAGGGGTTCTTGCTTATGGAAAATTTAAAGAAATTAAAGAAAGCTACCATTGAATGGGCAAAAGATAGGAAGCAAAAACAGAATGAGGAATTAACTCGGATCAGTGAGGAATTACAAAGGCTGGAAAGCACAGAGGAGGATGGCTATGCAACTCAGGAATCAAAAGAGAAGATCATCTCCCTCGAAAAATTCCAAACCCAAATACTTTTGGCAAGAGAGGAGGAATGGAGGCTAAAGAATAGAGCAATTTGGCTCAAGGCAGGGGATGAAAATACGCGATTTTTCCATAACTACGCCAAAGGGAGGAAATATGTGAACACAATCTGGAACCTAAAGAATGAAGAGGGCAGGAAGGTCAAGACTTTCGAGTCTCTTTCAGCTCTCAGGCAAAGGCACTTCCAGAACTTGTATGCAGACCCAAGTGAGATCACAATTGCAGAAGTAATCAAGACTGCCCAGTGTTTCTCTCGGTATGTGGAGGGGGAAGAAGTTGAAGACCTGATGAGTGAAGTCACTCTGGAGGAAGTGGGGAACGTCAACAAATCTATGGCAAAAGATAAAAGTCCTGGCCCGGATTGGTGGACCATAGAACTTTTCCATCATTTTTTCGAACTGATAGGAGCTAAGATATCTGAAGTGGTTGATGAATCCAAAAGGAAGGGAGAGATATACAGTCCATTTAATGCAACTTTTACAGCCCTCATTCCTAAAAAGGAGACTCCTTAAACATTTGAAGACTTCAGACCTATTTCGCTGTGCAACAGTATTTACAAGATTATTGCCAAAGTGATAGCAATACACATTAAGCCAATCTTGACAAGATGCATATCCAACGAACAATTTGGGTTCCTAAATGGGCACCAGATACATGAAGCTATAGGTGTGGCGCAGGAGACCTTGCATAGTGTAAAGTAGAAGAATAAGAAGGGAGCTGTAATAAAAATTGATTTATCAAAAGCCTATGACAGAATAAATTGGATTTACCTCCAGATGCTTTTAACCCATTTAGGTTTCAAAACGGACTTCATCAGCTGGATCATGGGTTGTTTTTCAAATGTCAGCTATGCAGTTCTCATTAACGGGGCAGCCACTCCTTTTTTCAAAGGACAGAGAGGCTTGAGGCAAGGATGCCCCTTGTCACCTTTGCTTTTTCTTTTAGTTGCAGAAGGACTAAGCCAGCTAGTACAAAAGGCCAAAAGGGAAGGCAAGGTAAAAGGGCTAGAAGTGGCGGTAAATATGTTCATATCCCATCTTCTTTTTGTTGACGATATTTTGGTTTTCTCAAATGGAAACTCAAATGAAATAAAGGAATTAAAACTTATTTTTGACCTTTTCTTGAAAGCAACTGGAATGCAAATAAATATCAGGAAATCTCAGATAATTCAGGAGGGCCTAAACAGACAAGAAAAAGTACAGATTTTTTCAATCTTTCCTTTTGACATTTGCAATATGGACTCTCCTTTCAAGTACTTAGGTTTTTGGTTGAAGCCTAACGCCTACAAGAAAGAAGACTGGAACTGGTTGGTTGCCAAAATAGAAGCAAGAATTACGCATTGGAGCTACAAATGGTTGTCTCAAGATGGGAGATTGACCCTAATCAAATCTGTGCTTCTAGCCATGCCGGTTTACAGGGCAGCTTTAACATGGGTACCTAAAGGGATTCTGGAGAAAATAAGAATAATTTGTTGTAGATTTCTTTGGGCTGGCTCGAAGGAGGATTCTGTTCTCCCATGGGTTGCCTGGGAAAAAGTGGCAAGGCCAAAAGAGTGGGGAGGATGGGGAATAAAGAACCTTACTGACTTCAGTCTATCATTGGCAGCCAAATCAGGTTGGGGACTCATAAAGATGGAAAATTTACGGACAAGAGGGGTAAAGAGAAAATATATAGACCCAGTCCCTTTAGAAGAGTGGATTAGAAGCCAAAACAGGATAAAGAAGAATGTCTCGATGGTCCCACATTGACTAGAAGTGGGGAGGATCATGGGTATATAAGGATGGACAAATATCTCCATTGGTATGAGGCCTTTTGGGTTAAGTCCAAAAGCAAATCCATGAGGGCTTAGGCCCAAAGTGGACAATATCATACCATTGTGGAGATATGTGGTGTCCAGAATCCTTGTAAGTGGTATGAGAGCCATGCCCTGAAGTTAGCCAAGTGGATGAATCCTCGGAATTTCGAACGAAGGTGGTGGGCCCGGTAATATCACGATGGGATCTGTGGATGAGCTCGGCAAGCGGTGTGCTCCGGATTCTTCATGGACGTGTCCTGGTCCCAACACGGTGAAGAGGAGTTGACCTGGGATAGAGCAAGCTCTCAAGGCAGGTGGTGTTCCATGTAAGGCGTGCGCTTCCAACGCATTAGAGCGGAGAATCCTGGTTGGTAGAGAGTGGACGGATGGATAATCGTTTGAGGGGAGCCTCAATGGTCCTTTGTTCGAGGGGAGGATTGTTGGGTATACGACCAAAGTCCCACATTGACTAGAAGTGGGGAGGATCATGGGTATATAAGGATGGACAAATATCTCCATTGGTATGAGGCCTTTTGGGGTAAGTCCAAAAGCAAATCCATGAGGGCTTAGGCCCAAAGTGGACAATATCATACCATTGTGGAGATATGTGGTGTCCAGAATCCTTACACCACCCTGCCACAACCCATGCATTCAATAAACAACGACCCACAACCAACCCAATATAATGGAACCATGTGTTATAAATAGCGTGGAGCCAGTAGGGTTTGAACCCGCTCAACCCATGTGGGTCGACCCTCGTCGGGTGGCCCCATAACCGTGGCACAAAGTTGTTAAATGCCAACAAAAACACGTGTTATAACCACTCGCCAGTGCATATGTTTGTTAATGTAACTGCCAACTATATATGAATGCCAGTCAAAACAACCATAAATGTTACAATGACTGTCAAGCATGGGAATCGAACTGTAACCACCACTGGGCTAGCGGAATTCGCCACCAACGAGCCATGACTCATTCTTTGGTGGCTCCACGGCCCACATAATACTTATACCCTCCATTTCATTTGAGTGTACTGATGGAAGAGTGGCTAGGAGGCGGAGGTCAAAAACTTTAACGACAGAACCATGATTTGCAGAGGGTGTGGAACCCTAAACCAAGGGGATATTAAGATGCTGAAAAGATTCCCTTGAGAGCCAGAGATGCCAGTGTTAAAATGTGACCAAATTATAGTCATTTTTTCACATTTCCTTGCCAGGAGTCCAACTGTGTAGTGAAAGTCTCCATATGAGTAGCAAAAATTCAGGTGTCCAGTAGCAAGAATTATTGGAGAATCTTGTGGAATCTAAAAGATTCATTTGGATGTTGATTTTTTATTGAGGAAAAATGATTCCAATTTATAGTCATTTTTAACAGAATTTCGCATGGAGCACAATGGTGTGCTCAGAATCTTCATTTGAGCAGTGGAATTTCCGGCCATCTTCAGGAAGGAATCTTCAAGATTCACGAGGGTCCAGAATTTGATGGTGTCAAAAAGGGACAAAGTTTATAGTCATTTGAAATGATTTCACACCACAAATTTAGTGGTGGTGTCCGTTTCAGCAACTGAGATTTGCATTTTTTAGCCATCCCCAAAAGTTGACGTATATGATGTAGTTATGTCTTGCTTTTCTTTCGATTTGCTAAGATGATGTTTTATTATTGAGATCCCTGATTACTATTATGTTGAGGGATACTTGTATGCCAAATGTTGTGATATTTTATTAGCTTTTCATGCTGAAGGAATGCCCATTTGAGTGAGGGTTCCTATAGGGAGAACGTATCGTGGAGAGACATGCCACTCTTGTTGAGCGAATTTGTCCATATGAGTGAGAGTTCTTGAGAATGGCTCATGGAGAGACATGCCACTCTAGTTGAGGGCATTCATCATTCTAATGACAAATAATATGCCATGTACATCATCATCATTTGCACCATTTAATGAAGCAACCTCCCCACTCTTGAAACCAAGGCCCAAAGACGTAAACCACACTGGGTGAACTTCATTTTCAATGTGTTTGTGTTCATTGATTTGATGGTTGTTGTTATGTTTCATATTCCTTACAATATGCACATGTGGTTGTTTTATTCTCTTTCATATGAAATTCTGATAAAATTACAGAAGTAAAAGATCTTGGTTAATTTTGGTAGCTGAAGAGATCCATATCAAGTTTGGTATCAGAGCGGTCTTCTCGTTGATGTGAATTGTGAGTGTGAATCATTGAACATGCAACAAGAAAGAAAATTATGGATGATAGAGATATGTATGAGGCCTTCTATAGGATGTCAAAAATGGTAGACATAATGCATGCAAATTATGAGGAGAAGATGGCAAGAGAGGAAGAAAGAGCATAGGATGATGCTCCATCTACCCACTCGAGTGTACATTCATCTTCTTCATCATCTTCTCATCATTGAGATGAGGAGATCAATTAGAGCCTTCAAGAAGAGAATGCTGAATTGAGGATACTTCTACAAGAAGAGAAAGAGGAGAAGTAGAGATTTCAGCTTCAACTACAAGCCACAAAATAGGCGTTGGAAAAATTGAAGCGCAAGGAAGGCTTAGGAAGCCATCATCACCTATTTCAAAATTGAAAGCTAACGTAAACAATGATGATATTTCTTCAGTTTCTTTTTCACATGACATTATTTCTATTGGATACATGGAGGTACCCTTTTTAGGAACTGGTATGAGACTCCTTACCAAGATGGGGTATAAAGGAGGAGGAATTGGTGTTAATGGCCAAGGAATGACTCAGTCACCGGAGTTGGTACATAGACCTCTATTTGTAGGTTTAGGATACAATGAAGGAGAGAAAAGGTGTCAAAAGCTTCCAAGACATTGTTGAAATCATTAAGGAAAGAGAATGATGGGAACACATCACCAACTTCCCATGACAGAGCACATCGCAAAGGGGGAGCTAAGGCGAGCTCTCATCACCAGAATTGCACCAAAGACAATCAAGATAGGTATAAAAAGTCCCAGTATTCTAAAGTTAATTTCGATTACAAGCATGTTAATGATGAACATAAATCATGGTGTAGAAAACCATTTAATTTTTGTGGTTTACATAACCATGTGGTTGTTCAGTGTTGGAAGAGAATGACAACCAGAAAGAGGATGAGGCATGAAAAGGCCTTCTCAACATCAGGGAAGGAAATAGATTAATTGGTTTTGGAGGAAGAAGAATTTTTGTAGTCATTGCAATAGAGGTGGACATCCAAGAACTATGTGTTGGAGGTTCCATCCAGAGCAGCTTCTCAAGGACAAAACACTCGTGCAATAACTAGTTGAAAAAGTTGTTTGACAATCAAATCCACCACAAGGAGATAACCCATTCACTTATATGAGTGAGAGATGGTTTTTTTAGATATGGTAGCTTGTCATGGCCACATTTTGTAAATCATGTGTTTCAATATAAATGTAAAAGTGATTATGTGTTTTCCATCGCATATTAAAACAACAAGGATGTTTTGGCCTTTTATTGATAGCTGGGGTATTAATCTCTATTATGATGTAAACTTGACCAAAGAGTGTGTCTTATAAACTCTTGGAAAGTAGTGGGGTGCTTGGGTCATGATTGGCCATGTAATTTAGCATGTAATTTGTAGATATGTACTACAGGTTTGCAGAGGATGCAAGTGTCTGTTCATCACTTATGGATCCGAAGGACTACGATGAAGGAGAAGGAAGTGTGACTTGTCAGGACACTTGTGGTGCAGATAATGTACACAACAGTTATAGATTATGTTCATGCTTTTGGAGGACCAAAAGCTTCTCAGTGGGGAGGAATGATCTAGGTGGCTCCAAAGATGCTCAGAATCTAGAAAAATTTCAAAGAGAAAACTCCTTGAATTGGTCCCAAATCAGGACCAGATCGTAATGCTCGTCTCTCTGATTCCAACAGCATGAACGACGCTCAAATTTGAGTTCGTATGCTCCAAATATTTGCGGTAAAAATTTTGGTCAAAATTGGCCAAGTTGCATGCTTAATGAGACAACAAATTGACCGAGACCTAGTGCATGGAATTCGGCCAGCTGAGCAGGCGAATTTGTAGGATGGTTAATTTGTCCAATATTCTTTATTTTCCAGTCGATGGTTTTTAGCCAATGGGGATATATATATATATATATATAATATATATATTATATATATATATATTTATATATATATATATATATTATATATATAATATATAAAGTCAAAAATTAAAGAGGGCAAAATGGGTCACAGACTGCCCACCCATCGGTCGTATGTCATATAATATATAAATATATAATATGTTATATATATAATAGATATATATAGTATGTATTATATATATATTATATATATAATTAAATAAAATCGGGGTGCCCAACCGCCGCACCCCACACATTCAACAAACATCATCCCATGACCAATCCAATGTAAAGAAACCATGTGTTATAAATAACATGGATCCGACAAGGTTCGAACTTGCCCAACCCACATGGCTTGGCCCCTATCGGGCGGCCCCATAACCACCGTAGTCAACAAACCGTGACAAAAAACTATTAAATTCCAACAAAACCATGTGTTATGACCACCCGCCAGCGCATATGTTTATTAACGTAAGTGCCAACTATATATGACTACCTGTCAAAACAACCATAAATGTTACAACGACCACCAAGCATGGGAATTGAAACCGTAACCACCACCAGGCTAGCGTACTTGGCCACCAATGAGCCACAACTCATTCTTTGGTGGCTTTGCCGCCCATATAATATTTAAACTCTCCTCTTCATTCAAGTGGACCGACAAAAGAACGACTAGGAGGTGGAGGTCATAACCTTGAATGGCATAACTGTGATCTGGTGGAACCATGATTTGCAGAGGGCATGGAACACTAAACCCGGAGGATCTTAAGATGTTGAAAAAATTCTCTCGAGAGCTAGAGATGCCAGTGTCAGAATGTGACAAACTTATAGTCATTTTTACATGTTTTCTCACTAGGGGTCCAACTGTGTAGTCAGAGTCTCCATTTGAGCAGAAAAAATTCAGGTGTCCAACAACAAGGAATCATTGGAGAATCTTGTGGAATCTAAAAGATTCTGTTGGATGTTGATTTTTTACTGAGGCAAAATGATGCCAACTTTATAATCAATTTTCACAAAATTTCCCAGGGAGTGTAGTGGTGTGCTCAAAATCTTCATCTGTGTAGCGGATCTTTTGGCCATCTTCAGGAAGGAATCTTTGGGGGAATTTTCAAGATTCTCGAGGGTCCAAAATTTGATGGTGTCAAAAATGGGAAAATTTTATAGTTGTCTGACATGATTTCATGCTACAAATCCAGATGTGGTGTCTGAATTAGCAGTTGATCTTCGCATTTTTTGGCCATCCCCAAAAGTGGAGGTATATGATGTAGTTATGTCATGTTTTTCTTCTAATTTATTGAGATGATGTTTTGTTGTTGAGATCCCTGATTACTATTATGTTGAGGGATACTTGTATGCCACATCTTGTGATATTTTATTAGCTTGTTATGCTAAGGAATGCTCATTTGAGTGAGCGTTTCTATAGGGAGAACGTTTCGTGGAGAGAAATTCCACTCTAGTTGAGGGTATTCAACCTTGTAGTGACAAAGAATATGCTATGTACATCATCATCATTTGCAACATTTAATGAAACAACCTCCGGACTCTTGACACCATGGCCCGGAGATGTAACCCACACTGGGTGAAATCCATTATTAATGTGTCCATGTTCATTGATTTGATGGTTGTCGTTATGTTTCATCTTCTTTATAGTATGCACATGTGGTTCTTTTATGCTCTTTCATATGCAATTCTGCTAACATCATAGAAGTAAAAGATCTTGGTTAATTCCAAAAGGTTAAGAGATTTGGATCATGTACCAGTGTTAAAGATTGCAAATCTAGACAAAGAGTTTGTAGTGTGTACAAATGCTTGTAAGAGAGGGCTTGGTGGAGTCCTTATGCAGGAGGGACAAATAGTATGTTACGATTCATAAAAACTAAATGAGGATGAACAAAACTATCTGACTCATGATCTTGAATTAGCAGCGATCATTCATGTGTTGAAGATGTGGAGGCACTATCTTCTTGGCAAGAGGTTTGTATTCATGAGTGATTACAGTAGGTTGAGGTACCTATTTAACCAACTGAATTTGAATGCTAGGCAAGCTAGATGGTCAGCCACAATTACTGAGTTTGACTTTGGGATCATGTACATCAAGGGTAAAGAGAACAGTGTTGCATATTCTCTTAGCATGCAGGTACATGTAAACAACATAGCATCTATGAGTTCTTATGGGACATATTTACAGGCTTAGATCTTATGGGTAGGTCAGTAGGATAATAGGTACATGGAGATCAGGCACATGTTACAACAGAGCATAGGTATAGGTATAGGTACATGTAAAGGTAGTGGTACAGGTGCACAGGATGTCGACTATCATCTCTCAACAGATGGATTGATCATATTTATGGACATGATATATGTGCTAGATAGTAGTGAGCTCAAGAAGATTATCTTGAGGAATTTTCATGCGAAATCATATTCAGGATATTCGAGATATCAAAAGACATTGAAAACAATGAATAAGTTTTATTATTGGCTGAATCTAAAGAAGGATGTGGAAGAGTTTACGGCTAGGTGCTTGGATTGTCAGTAGGTGAAGGTAGAGTGTAAGAACCTAGGTGGATTACTACAACCAATACTGATTCCAGAGTGGAAATGGGAGATCATTTCCATGTATTTCATTACAAGTTTTCCAAGGACATCTAGACAACATGATTCCATCATGGTTGTGGTGGACATGTTGACAAAGGTGGCACACTTCATTCCAGTGAAGTCCACTTATTCATCCAGGGATGTAGCATAGGTATTTATTAGAGATGTGGTTAGATTGCATGGTGTTCTAAAGAAGATTGTGTCAGATAGGGATGCTAAGTTCACTTCCAAGTTTTGGAAGGAGTTGTTTGCAAGTTTAAGGACAAAGTTGGCCTTCAGTATGACTTATCATTTGTAAATAGATGGATAGGTAGAGAGGGTCAACAGGATATTGGAGGACATGTTGAGGATGTATGTGATGCATCAACATAGGAGATGAGAGGAGTATCTTCCATTGCTCAAGTTCACTTATAATAATGGTTACCAGGAGTCTTTAAGGATGAGTCTATTTGAGGTACTCTATGGGAGAAGTTGCAATACTTCCATCAGTTGGAGTGATTCAATGAATATGGCATTGATTGGACCAGATATGTTGGCATAGATGAAATAGCAAATGTGGGTTATCAAGAAGAATGTGAAGACAACATAGGAAAAACATAAAAGTTATGTAGATCGAAACGTGTTGTTTAAGGAGTTTCAGGTTGGGGCACAAGTGTATTTGCGCATCAAGCCCAAGAAGAGCTCCTTGAGGATTGGATCATGTGCCAAGCTGACACCTCGATTTTGTGGACCTTTCAAGATACTTGAAAGGATCAGACCAATAGCCTAACGTTTCACTGCCTCCGACAGTGAAATTCCATGATGTTTTCCATGTGTCATTTCTTAAGAAGTATGCTAAATATGTTTATCATGTGATTGACTGCTCTGTATTGCAAGTGGATCCAGAAGGAGAATTCATGTTGGAACCATAGTTTATATTGTAGAGAATGATGCTCATGCTCTGGAACTGAGCAATCAAGCAAGTTAAAGTGCAGTGCAAGAACTTTGGGCTTGATGAAGCTACATGGGAGATGGTCGATTAGATGCGGGCTATGTATCCTTCTATATTGACTAGTTGAGCCAATGTTTTTGGTATATGTTTAGTATGATGTTTTTGTTATATGTACATATGTATATGGATTTAAATATTGCCATGAGATGTGTTATAAAGCTCCAATAAGTAGTATGGGTGTCATGTTATTATGGTTATCATGCAGTTATGTTTTCATTTTGGTTTGCTTCTCAGCAGGTTGATCATTGTAAATACTACATCAAGCTAACTTATAAAGCTTTGTAGGTAATATGTTTTGCTTTCAATAGTCTTGTTGGTTGTTGGTGTCGTTGAACACTGAGAATGGTGTTCCCCCAAGGGGGAGGGTTTTGTAACAACCCTCGTGAAAATTACATGTAATAAAAGTTAATAAAGGCAAACTAATAACCATGACATGAGACACTTATTCCAAGTTCAATGTTGGGTAAGACATCCTAGTGTGGGTGTTCATTTGGTTTATTATGGCTAAGGAAATTGACAAAGGCAATGATAAAGGCTTTGGAAAGGCATAAGATATTATTTGGAATTTTATTTATGAAAATAAAGGAAATTAGGATAAAATGATGGTGAAAGGTCACAGGTTGTATGCGAGGAGGAGAATGAAAGAAAATAATGGAAAATTGAAGAAAGTAGAGGCCTCATTAATAAAAAAGGCTTATGAGGTTCAATTGGTACCATTTGTTAGTTCAGTTTGGAGCTCTCTCTATTCTCTCTCTCTCTCATACTATTGGACACTTAGAGTTTTCTTGGAGCACTTCAACATTTGGATCAAGAAAATCAAAGAAGGAAAGATCAAGTAAGGAAGATTAGGATCTAGCAGCTATAGTGGCATTATTTGTAGGTATCGATTTGCATGTGTTATTTCCTTACTAGATTTAACATGCATGGTTATGAATGCGTGTTCTTGGTTCTCTTGCTATCATGGGCATGCTTTTTTCTAGGTGTGACAACGTTTTTTAGCTTAGCCTTGCCATTTCCGGATAACCATGGTGTGGTGGGTTCTTTTGTAGGTGGTTGAGCTAGATTGTTGGATGGACTCAAAGCTAAGTGGGGTGGTCCTAGGATTATTCACAAGGCCTAGGAATCTCGGGATGGGATACATGGTAAATCTTGAATGTGAACACCTCAATTGAGCCTAGGAATCCCTTGACCGATGAATGGCGGGATACATGGTAAAGCTCAGTGGTGAGTACCCTTGGTTTGTGTTACACAACATTTTGTCACTGTCCCTATACTCCCCATTTCGTGATCTTGGATGACCTATACAGTGAACCCTACATGCTTTCCCATCATGAAGAAACTCCCATCATGTCCCTCTTCATGAGTAGAACAATTCCCTTTTGCATCATTTCCCAAGAATCTTCACTTTACCCCAGTTTACAAGACTGACAATAATGACCCGTTTCCTCCTTGTGCCGATTTGCAGAGATTAAAACCAGGATTAGAGTCATACAACACTACTGAGCCTTTTCTCAGTCACGTTGATCCTCTTTTGGCAAGTTTTTTAAATATGGAGTTGAATCTTCTAGGTCTAGAAGCTTCGTAGCGGAAGTCTGGTAAATGGTTGGGTTGGATGGAGCCGAGGAAGTCAGTTTGAGCTCCTTTCCCTATTAGGATGGAACCAATCCAAGATATAAATCATTCTCCCATGATAAGAGGAACCATCTCCCCTCCATCCAAGCTATATAAACCCTTCCTTTTACAAGCTACACTAGTTTCAGTCTTAGTATTTTGGATCTTGAATAATCAGCAAGACATCTATAGCTTGTAGCTCTCTAGTTTATGTTTAAGGGAGAGTAGTCTGTTTGGTTTGGTTTGAGACTAAAGGGAAGAAGCCTTAAAACTTACATGATTGGGGTTATCCATGAGATGCTAGCAGAAGTGTGGGAACCCAAATACATCGGAGGAGACCAATGATGTCAAGGCATTGGTTGTAATCTCTTTCTGAACTTATATGAATACAACTATTAATTGATTTCCTACATTAAAGTATTATCTTACATTTGATGGATTAATGTTCCTTGACCTATTAAGTAGGCTGAATACAATTTGTATGCTACCATGTTTGTTGTTGTTGTTTGTTTTCTTGTTTTAGGTATTCGAAGGAAGGAAACGAAAAGTAGTTGGAGTAAGGAAGCAGGATCATCACCAAGCGGAATAGCATTCTAAGAGGTAGGCCCTCTTATTTGATTCTAGCTTAAGGAAGTTTTCCATAGATTGTTTGTTTGTGGCTAGACCCACTCTCTTAAGCTAGAGGAATTGTCTGTGTCCACACTGAGAATTTACCTACACCACAAATTGGCAACCATACTGGGGAGTCAATCCTTTTGTTTGATTGATTGTCATTTTATGGTTTTGTGTGAACTTTTCTAGTATCACCATTTCCATTTAGTTTTCTCTACTTTGCTTGGTTTACTGCTCTGAGTCTGAAATTTACAGTGGAAAGTCTGGTTTTAGCCTTTGAAAATTTTTATTTTTTCCCTTGAATCCTTGGTCAGCGCTTTATTTTTCTGACAATCACGCCGATCAGCGCGAGTTTCTCTAAGACAGTCACACTGACCCCCTTCTGGCGCTTGTTGTCAATTAGCTAGTCGCATTGATTCTTGTAGGTGAAAATCAAGGTTTCCCCTAGATCATAACCAGTGTGTCTTGCCCTCTTGATTTCTTCCTCTTAGCTTGTTCTAACTATGTTCTCCATGACTGGAAAGCTTCATTACCTTGGTTTATGTGCTTGTTTGGTTTTCCTTTTCTTTACTTGGTTTCTTGAGTCCTTCGATGGTTTGTGGCCCTAGGTAATCTAGGATGTCAACCATTAAGTTATTTGTGTGCTCAACAAGTCAAGTTGTTGGTTAAGTTGCTCCTTGCATTTTGTTTTTAGTTATTTTGTTGCTTTGATTTCCATTTAACAAGTCTGAAAAGTTTCATTTATTGATTAAGTGTCTCTTTTCAAGCATAGATCACATTACTCATCTTGTTTTTGGTTGAGTTTTTGCATCATTAGTTTGGAAGGAATTCTCTTTTGTGCTTTGCATTTTCTTGAAGTTGATTGTTTTGAAAAAAAATCATTGAAGTGGTTGTGAAAGATTCGTTTTATCATTTCATTGAACAATACATAATTCTAGTTTGCTGAATCAATATGTTACATTAGCTAGCATCATTGAAGACTAGAGTTGCATTGTCATTTGCTATGGGAAAGAAATGAATTCTCTTTGCTATTGAAAGGACTACTTGAAGTGCATTTGATAGGAAAGATAGGAATTGGAAAGAGTTTTTCATCATTTTGTTTTCAAAATCGAAGTAGTGAAAAGGTCATTTTTCTTTCAATTGCTTGTTTGTTGCATTGATTGTGTTTACTACTCTCATTAGTGTAAACATTCATCGAATTAAAAGGGTCTTGTCTCATTTAGCTACATATAGGAGTTTTTCAAGTCACATCGATAAGGCCTGAAGACCGAGAAATAATTTCAAGATAAACTTTAAAATGTATTCAATTAAACTAAGGTGCATTTGAAACCTAATGATCACATTTAATAGGTCTAGGCTAGAGACGTGTTCTGGCGTCTTTAAACCTAGCAGTTGTCGTTCGCTTCGGCATTAGACAACGCTAGTATGGAATTGTGCTCCCAATACCATTGCGTATATAAAGAGAGACCCTAATAGGTTCAATCCTTTATCCATAGGAAGTCGAGTTTGCCATCTTGTAAACGTGACACACTGAACACAGTATTAAAGGATATTACCTGCCCGTACTTCTCATTTTGCTGGGAGGTATTCTACAGTTCACAGTTACCTGGGAATCCTTTTTGCCTAGATTATCCTAAGTAGTCATTTTGATCTTTTTGACTCCCTAAATATAAAATATCATACAAGCACTTGTCCTTTCAAGCTCGTTTCAAACCAAAAGTGATAGAGTCACCTTTGCTTTTTTCTCAACTCTTAAAACATGAAAAAGGACTAGTTTGTTTTTACTTCTTAAAAAATTGTTGCCCACGATCATATAACGTTCCTGTTGGTATTTTTCTAGACCACATTGTGAGTATACCTTTAAATACATTTTAAAATCCTTGGAATCAATCTGTCTCTTCTTGTTAATTGATACAAAGTCATCGTGGCTGAGACATCAGGTTTGCCTAGTTCCTCTTCCTCTCCTCCGTCTGAAAGATCATTTGAGGAGCCTTTCCCTGAATTGCTACAGTCAATTGAGGACCAAGGTGTTGAACTTGGAATTGTTTTGAGCATTCAACCTTTGTCATCTCGTCCTCCCCCTCCCTCAGATACTGGGTCACTTTCTGACATTGGCCTGAAATCTCTGGATAATCCTATCTAGACTTCCGAGAGTTCGCCAACTTCTGAAGGTCAATTAGGACTGGTTGTTTATTCTCCAAATCCTTTGTTCAGTCCTATTGTGATATCACCGCAACGCCCGTACAGTCCGTATGATCAAACGGGTATTCCTTTGGAATTATCCCCTCGAACATCTTCGGGCTCGTCGTTTGTTTCCACCCATGAAATCAGAAGGCAAAATCCCAATCTTCTTTCCAGGTCACTCAGAGGTTTCCACTCCACAGATTGTTGATGAGCCAAAATATCCTTTCCCTCCTGAAATTTTCCCTTACACGGGGAGCATTCCGACTAGTGTTCATCCTGAGTTACCGCATAACTACGTGACTTTAGCTCAGTTGGTTTCAAGTATGCTTAGTGCCTCATCGTTATATCATAACCCTATTTGGTCATTTGGTGCTATGCCTACCTCAGGTCCATTCATTCAGAACCCGACCTCCCAACCAATGGTGCATTCTGCAGTTACTTCAGTTCCGGTGCAACCACCTATTACAGATCCATTTGGGCACATCAAGCCCAACCTACAGATTAGTACTATTAGGACCCATCAAACCATAGTTCAGTTGTTAACATACCCTAAAGAAGTCAACCATCAGAATGCCTAGCTTCCCAAGAAGTTCCATGACTGAAATCATCCAAAAACTGCCTCTAAGAAGATCATCATAGGCAGGCCTTCATTAGGGTGCACTGTAATGCAGTCCATACACTGATAGGGTGCTATGCAGTGCACTTGAGTCCTATTTGGCCTGCGCTGGGCAAATTTGAGTGAAATTTCATTGGGGTTGGGAATATTCTTATCCATTGGATGCATCTAGAAGTTTCCCAAGTTTATCTACTCATTTGAGCTCGAATTTGGATGAGGTAGGGAATTAAGGAACATCAATCCCTTTATCCCTTCCTCCATGAAACTAAATTCGAAGTTTGGGAGGACATTCATTATCACCATTTATGCAATAAATTCCTTCATTCACCTATAAAAAGACCACTCATCTAAGTGGTAAGGGGCTGGAAATCATTGAATTATAGGGAGATGCTGTTAGTATGAGACTTGAGTTGATTTCAAGTATTGTAATGATTTTAAAATGTCTTGCTTGTTATGAGGAGAGGATGGGATTGAACTGGTGGAGTGATGCTGAATCAAGCAAACTGGATTGTAATTCTTCCTTTTACTAATAAAGTGTTCAAAGCTTTTTCCATATGCTTGTATTTTCCATTAAAGCTTTCATATGTGTATCATGTACTTGATTCCATGCTATGTTTAATCCATAAATCATTATCATATTCTTTGATCGGTTTTTGTCTTCTGTCTGTGTGCAGGTACTCTTCAAGTGGATTAAGTATAGAAAGGAGCAACATAATTGGTCAAGGGAGATAAGGAGTAAGTGTTACACTAAAATTTGTCACCATGACTATCTACAGTTAGTATGGCTCCATCAACAGTCATACTATCCTCCTTGGCAAGCCTCATACCTCTGCTCTCCATGTCAAACTTCAAAAAAGAGAGAAAGTCATTAAAAACATGTTTATCTCTGGGTACACAGTTTCTCTCTACCTCACCTGCGTGTACGCATCTCAAGTTCACAATACCTGCATCCTTGCACGCTCTGTATGTAAAGGGGTGGGTGCGTACTCCTGTAAAGGTAAAAAAGTGCGAGTTTCATCTTAAAAAAGTTACTTGTGGTCATTTCTAGAGCATTCTAGAAGCTTGTTTGACGTGTATTGAGCGCCTCCAGATGGTTCATGTATCCCTATGAAAGAGGAACTTATCCCATCAAGAGAGGAGCTACCCCATCCAAAAGAGGGCTTATCCCATTGATGTTGGACCTGATTAACTTCCTCTAGAATATTATAAATACAGGCATTGGGCCATGGGAGGGGAGGTTGAAAGCTGAACATTCTAAAGGGTAGATGCTGCTGGAATTAGGACTTCCTTGCTTGTGAGGAGAGATCACTATCCTTCCTTGTTGCCATAGTGGGTGGGTGAGCTTGTCAAAGTAGAGGAAATCTCTTGCTGGACCCTGGGAGGAGCTTGCACAACACCAAGGCTCAGGTTGTAATGGTTTCTTTTGTTTCCTATTAATACAAATAAGTCCATTCTTCTCAACAATTTGTTATTAATGATTTGTTTCATATACTCCTTGGTCTATATGTTGAATATGTTTTATTTTATGAGATATTCAGGTGCTATGTAATCGTTTGATTGTTAGTGAATGCAGGTTTCGAAGTGAAGGAGGAGCTCATCCGGATCGGCGAGGCTGGACTACTACAAACAGCGTTGGACTACAGGTAGGATCTAAACACTTGATTTCTTGTATGGTAAATGCATGTTTAGAGAAGGATTGCTCTTAATTGTCTTGTTTGTCACTAGAAAGTCTTAGGCTTCTAGGGAGGTTGGTTTTGTCTACAAGATTAACTCTTTCCGCATGAAAAATTGGCGACTCTGCTGGGGATCCGCTGGCGACTCCAATGGCAAGATCGTGACAATAGACCAACTGGCTTACTTTGCATCTGACCCTACCTCTTGAGAGAGTATCCATCATGTCGGAAAAACGACCATCCCTTACAGGGACGTTGGCGTAGGTTTAGTTAAAGATTCCGGTTTACTGGGAACTTTTCCTTTTCCTCCAATCAACGCATCGTCTTCATTTGCATCTATTCATATGATTACATCAGACACCCTTATTTATGACGATCCTTGGATTGTTCCTTCTGAATCTGAGATAGACTCATTTGGTATTGCTATGCCTCTGAGTCCATATGAAAATGCTTATGAAGCCGTACTGTCTTTTACCGACCCGCTTTCAACCGAAATTGACCAAATGAATGTGGTCCATGAGGACTCACTTTTCGCATCAACCTCAGAGTTAATAACGTTTCCCGAAGTTGTGT